>JADLZK010000668.1:0-205232 GCA_015847255.1 Hyparrhenia diplandra | reverse complement strand
TTTTGGCATCCCCAAATATTAATAAGAATGCCATGTTAAATAAAAAGAATGATGCAAAGGAGATAAAGGATAGTATTCCTAAAGGAAAAGAAAGACATAAAAGAAAAGAAAAAGGAGATGTATATGTATACACGTTGCCACATATAGCTCAAAGCTAGGAAGCAAAGCTAGCTAGCTACAAAGAAGAAACGACCTCAAATATATGTACACTTTCACGTACATGGGGCCAAACATATATGTAGCGTAGATACGCGCACACACACGCTAATGACACCGCCATGTGCATGGAGTCACGTGTATGAGTCAAGTGCATATGTGATATTCATACACATACACATGCAGATGCACAAGTGTATCATGATTTCAATAATATGGCCCACATGCCATGAGAGGGAGTAGCAACCAGCTTTGACCGTATTAGAGTTAAACATGAAGGCAACCTCCACATCCCTACCGTCACGCGCGCGGCAATTCAAATTCTGGGTGCTGGCCGGCGTGATTAGCAAGTATGAATCAAACTCAGGAGCGTCGAGTATCTTGGCAACTACTCCCGCCATTCTTCTTGGCAACTACTCCCGCCATACATTCAAATCAAATCAAATCAAATGGTTGCTTGAGTGCTAAGCAGCGGAGAAAAATCAAATGAAAGGAGCGCCAAGTCTCCTGGCAACCACAGGGCTGCTCTGCTCTATAAATAGCAGGAGGCCGCCAGCGCTCAAGCCCCGGGCTCCATAATCCATATCGCCGTCAGGCTGCCCCGATCCATAATCATATCGTCGTCAGGCTGCCCAGGCTCCTCATCTGCATATCGCCACCAGGCTGCCTCCTTGCATCGCTGAAACAAACCACCGCAAGGCTGCTGTATCGCTCTCCCCACAAAGCATCGTCAGGCCGCCGGAGTAGTGCCGAGGAGTTGCTGCTGCAAGGATCTCTGCTGCCGCACTAGCAGATCATTCCACGACGCCGTCGCTACGCCGGCCGGAGTTCCAGAGAAGGTGAGCAGCGCTTCATGGCGCTCCTCTGATTCCTTCCCTCTCTCTCATCAACTCGGTGACCTCGGCAACAACGAAATCTCCATCGCCATCTCCATGATCAAGGCCTCATGTGTAGCCTCGCTCTCTTGAGTTGGTTGCTATGAGATGTCCCAAGGCCCCATGCCGGATTTGTCTTGCAAACCGGACAGGGAAGAGCATTGTTCTCAAGAACAAGGGCTATGATCGACATGCCAAGAAGATACTCCTCGCTGCACTCCACGCTTGGGTTCAAACCAACAAGAACCGCTTGCCGTCGGATGCACCGGAGATATCAGGAAGTTCATCCTCATGACAAAGTGCTGGCCTCATCTTCACCGTACGTTTGGGTTCAAATCAACAGGAACCCGGCATGCTGGTCGTAGATCATGTCTAGCAAATTTAAAAGAAATACTTTTCCTGTGTATTCAATACTATGTCAAAAGAAAAGATATAATTGTGTACATGCATATGTATTCAGTCCATGCACAGATGTCTTGCACGTCGCTAGCTTGTTAGTTTTGCCTGCACAAATCAGCTAACTAGCACTTGCATGTATATATCCATATACAGAACCGATCATGCATCAAAGCAATATATAACTTGCATGCTAGGGTCATGAATAAGGTTTCGTGTGCCGATTCATATCAAATCAAAGAAACTGCCATTTGTGCATCTGAAGTCATATCAAAAAGAAATCGAAAATCTTGTCATGCAACACGCCGGAAGATGATCCTCGTTGCACACCTCGCTCGGGTTCAGATCAACAAGAACCGCTTGCCGTCGGTTGCAGGGGAAACATGGTAATTCCATCTGCATGCCTAAGCGCTAGCCTCATCAACACTGCATGCTTAGGTTCAAACCAACAGGAGCCCGGCGTGTTAGTTGCAAAGCATGTCTAGCAAATTCAAAGAAGTAGCCATTCTTGTGACATATGAAGAAAATATTTTGATCTATATTTAGCCGTATAGCCACTACATGCTTTCAGTTGCTAACAAATCTGATTAATTAACAGACAGCCATATATAGCATTTCCAGCACACAATTAATAATCATGGCCATGTCATATGTTTGATATATTAAACAAAAGAAAGATTATGCCCATTGCATGTTGCATCTCCAAATCACGGATTCATCTCCGAGTAAATCACTTTGCAACTAGACGTCGCATGGTTAGCTTGATTAGTTAACCTCTGCATATCCGAATAGTGAACCAGCCATGCACTGCATATATCCAGTCCATGCATTGGTCAGTGAACGTCGCTAGCTAATCTAGCACGTTTCGGCATTGTCAAATCAAAGCACAAGATGAATAGAGATATGTTAGTTTAATGCTACACCAAACCAACACGGTGTATTCATAGCTAACAAACTATTCAATGGTAAAATCATATAATCATTCATATAGCCCTGTCCTAATCAAGATTAGGGAACAGATCAGAAAAACCGGCACATTTGTAGCGGTTATGCCGCTGGAATCAAATATATCTAATCATGCTTAAGTCGTTGCAAAATATGGCTAATCCATATTAAATAAATCAAGTCAAATAGATCTTTCATGTCAAGTCCCATGCCACATGATCGCTTTGGCTAGTTAACTTGCTGCAGCATCATGGCTAAAACAATTAAAATATCATAGACATCGGTGTAGATACAGCCGATCCATAAATTCGGCCACGTTCATCAATCACCAAATTTCTAAGTAATCTGCATAAACATATGTCAGTTATGCCTCATATGCAGGCCCTTAAGACGCCATGCATCATGGCTAATTTAAATCTTTTGCCGTAGTTAGACTGCATTTATATAAGCCCATGTCTAGCTAACAGATCTGATCAAATCAAATCAAATTCAACAAATGTCTCACATTCCAACCCATGGCCAAATACCATGTCATGAGCATATATGATAAATAAAATAAATAAAATACATATATGTACGCTGCAGACAAGTCTGGCGTCATAACACTCCAATCTTGGGTAGATCTTGCATTAGCCCAAATAAAGTATTGCACCATATATGCTGAATATACTCATAGACCGGCATTCTCAAGCATGCTAAATCACCCTCTCAAATAATCCGAGGAGGACATATCAAATTTTCTCCTTAAAATGAACTGCGTGCACACATGATATAGTGCACCACTCCTTCAAGAAAATGACCATCGCTGAGTACAAGATATGTGCATGCATCCATCTCATGCGACTACAAGATCGAAGACTCTTTGTTTTCTTTTGTAGTTTGTAATAGGAAACCATATGATGTAATCTATTTTCATGTACTCATGTTGGAACTCTTAATCAGGGGTGTTCTCTACGGAGATGTAATTAACATAATTTTTATGGAAATATAAGAATTATGGAAGTATGGACTCGCAATACCTATTCTTTTATTTTTGTCCCATTTAAATTTCATTTAAATCTAAATTTGTCTCTCAGAACGCTGAGGCGGGTCTTAGCCGCCCGTTTTCCCGTCATCAGATTTCGCACGCCGGTGGGACATACTTCTCCCCTCATCTTTGAGTTCCAACATGGTTGCATCATATGCCAAAATATCAAATGAAACTATATGCGCATAAATGTTTGCATTCAAGGAAACTCATAAAAGGTTTTCTTATATGAAGGTATGGTCGGGCGTGTTCAAGACTTCGTCACCCTCCGCTTTGGTTCCATGTGGGTCGATGTTCCCATTGGTCCCATTGAGATCTCCAAGAATGCTAGTTCGCTCCAAACCACGGCAGCGTCGCCGGGCTGTAGTCACTCCCCGAGCAAGAGGTCAACTCCAAAGCTGAAAAAGAGTTTACCCCCTGTCCCCGTCCCAAATCTGCTAAGAGGCGGGCAAGGAGGGCTGCTGTCAAAGCAAGGATGGTGGCCTCCAATGAAGATGCTGCCAAGTGGCGCAAGGCCACGCCTGTTCACCCAATTGACTTTGGTCCATTCAAGCCCAAGAACGCCAAGCCCCGTGGCTCCAAGATGGCGCCAAAGCCGTTTCACCCTACCACATTGGGGAGTGGCCCATCTGTGGTCGAAAAGGTGTCACCAACCAATTCAACATCTTCGATATCTTCTTCGTCATCCATCAAGAAGGAAAAAGAGGCAATGCCAATTGCTTTATTTGTTGTTAAGAAGGTGGGGCTGAACCCTCCAAACCTACCCCAAGTATATTGGGGGCACCTCCAAGAATGTTGCGTCAACGACACCTTTCCCATCTCTAAAAAGAGGGATAGTGTCACAGGGACAGCCTCAAAACCTGCAACCCTGCGACAAAGGAAAGGCTGCCATGACGAAATTAGTTCATTGTCCAAGCCTTGTCGAGTCCACGAGATCAAGAGAAGAAGATCGAGAATCGGCAGAATGAAGTTCGGTCACGATCACATCCGCAACCTCAACGGTGAAGCGGTTTCCTCGCGAGACATCCATGGAGAGGATCCTAAACCTCTCATCGTCGGTTTGGATACCGAGTGGTACGAGTGGGATCGTAAGAAGATAGCTCTCATGCAAATATGTGTCGGTGAGAAGTGCCTCCTGTTCAAGGTTGGCCTCGCCGGTAGCATTCCTGATGATCTTAAGAGTTTCCTTGTGGACGAGAACCATGTTTTCGTTGGTGTCGCAATTGCCAATGACCTTGATCGGTTGCAGGATGGTCACCAGATTGAGTTGTCCAACAAGGTGGAGCTACAGGCCATGGTGCCGTTTGTGATATCGATAAGAGGTGGAATAATGTGCCAAGCCTCGCAACCCTTGCGCAGGTATTGCTAGGAATGTTTGTGGATGGAAAGGGTACCGAAGTGCGTTATAAGCACTGGGACAATGAGCACTTCACAGACGGTCAGATTAAGTATGCATGCACCGATGTCATGGTGCCATACATGATTGGAAATATGTTGCAAAATGAGTATGGTTGTGATCTTCATATCATACAATCTCCTAATCCCAGTACCAAGGCTATGCATGTTAAGGAAGAAAAGAGAAATCAACCTGCGTAGTTGTTCTTCATTGAGGACCCACGAACAAAGAGGGTTGACACTTGTCCTGCTTGCCCGAATAGTGTGAAGCAGAAGAGTCGTATGTGGAATGAGGTTATTTCTCATGCCGTGGGTCAAGCTACTTCCCAAAAAGAAGGTAGTGAGGACAAGAAAATACGCCATAAACAGCTGCTACGCAACCATGGCTTCCATGTCGGGTATGGGTGATGATGGCGAATCGGATCCCGAAGAGAGGGTTGAAGCGGTGGAACTAGTAAACCATTCAAGTCTTGTTGACCCGTGGAAAAAGTGGTGGCAATTGAAAATAGTTCTTCGTCTATTGAAAGCCATTCATCCGCAAAGAGCCGACTTCGTCGATGCTCCAAAGTTCATCCCTACCGACTCTACCTCTATGGAGTTTGTTCCTGTGCCGGTCTATAATTCTAGCCAGGGTCAACCTAAAAATGAGCTTCGATGGCAAGGGGTGTATCTCTCCCTTAATGATATAAGGAGAGGACATGTGGATCCAGATGCAACAATTTCCGATCCTATATCATCAGAAATAGCGCCATCATGGCCGTCGGTAGAGGATTCGACGTCTCCAAAACGTCATCGCCGAAAGCAGCACAACATCCACCAAGCGTGGGAAAATTTTAACAACTCAATCGACTCCTTGACTAATGCGCAACGTGCTTATGTGGCCAATGCGATTTTGGATCAGCAAACAAGGGAGTACCATAGGTTGCAAAATGCTGCAAAGCGAGCTTTTCAAGCTTCTATGGAAAGAGCCATATGTCAAGACCTGAGAACCTTATTGCCTGGAGCATCTGCATCCTCAGATAATATTGAGGGAGAAATTATGCGACGCGCTGAAGCTTTGGCAAAATTGCCTGAACACCAGGAATTTATAAGGAAGGATTCAAGGCGTGGCAAATACGCAAAACAAGCTGCCAATGTGCATGCAGCGCGTGCTAGCTTAAAGCAAAGAGAGTTGGCAATTCATACAGACTCCATGTCTAGTAAAGTACAAAAGGGTGCAACATCAAGCTATGTTAGTGGTGGCCGAAAGGAAATGAAATTGACCATCCCAAGCATGAGAAATACATCAAAGGTAGCTTATCAGCCTCCTCATAAAAGGGCTTTGAGCAACCGTTTTGAGGTACTCTCTTCAATGCCGGTGAGTGTTGATGAAGCGGTCTACGAAACGAGTGATGCCTCTTCAGCTTCGGCACACTTCAAAAGGAAGAAGCCTCGCAAGCAAATTCAAATAGGCCATCATCCATTAACCAGAAGCTTGACAAATTCTAGTAATGCAAAAAATCATATGGTCTATGTAGGGTCTTATAATCCCCTATTTAACAATAATTCTAATTTTGAAAATGAATTGTTGGATACTGCAGGCTCATCCGATCCAATCCCCCCAAATGGTGAAGATCCACAAGCCTCAAGTGATGGCGATTCACAATCTTCATCTAGCAAGTCTGAACATGATGTGGAACAAGTTATAGCCACAAATCAGGGTCAATCTGTTGAAGAGCAAATAAACCAAATGATGGCGGCATTGCAACAAAAAGAGGAAGAATTGGCCACTCTACGTGAGCAGATGGCCAACGGTGGAAATAGGGAAAATGATGTAAATGCTTCAACCAGTCATGGTAGTGGTCAGCCTCGTCCTCCACCGGGAGATCACCCTTGAGAACATACAAAGGATGATTTCAAGGTGTGAAGGCACAATACATGCAAACACATTACTCCATGCATCCAGGATATGTGAAGCCATATCCCCCAGAAGTGGACATGGTTCCTTTCCCAAACAACTATCGGCAGCCACAATTCAGCAAATTCAATGGAACGGGGTCACCACATGAACATGTGGCTCATTTCCTTGCTGCTTGCCAGGATACAGCACATAATGGGGCACTTCTTCTCCGCCAATTCGTGCAAACATTGTCAGTCCAGCATTCACATGGTACAGCAAGTTAGCACCCGGCTCCATCCGTACATGGGAACAGATGCAAGATGCTTTCCGGAGCGCTTTTATAGCACTCAAAGGATAGTGGGGATAACTGAGTTGACTCAAACCATGCAAAGGTCAAATGAGAAGGCTGCCGACTTCATAAATAGATGGAGGAATTTGAGTCTCCATTGTCCACGACCAATCACGAGCCGAGGCGCTTAGAATGTGTATGAATAACTTTAGCCCGATATGGCAATCTACTTGCAAGGTGTAAGACCAATAACTTTTGAAGAATTGTCCTCCAAGGCTACAGACATAGAGAATTATATGCATCATGTGTCTCGTCCATCAAGGACACTCACTAAACCATTGGACAAAGGCAATCAACGAGATAAGCAAGGGCCTTTCAAGTCAAAGTCAATGCAAGCTATGGAGGCTACGACGCTCCCCGAAATTTCAAGTCGGGGGCAATGCCGCAAGATTGCCAAATAAAGGGGGTGCATCGGCTTCCAGAGGCCAACTCTTAGTGAGCGTCGAGAAATCGAAATACTCCTTTCCAATTGAAGAAGTAGAAGATCTCTTCATGGGTTTACGAGAGCTAGAACTCATTGAGCTCCCTAAACCAAAAAAGGCCCGAAGAAGCTTCAAGATTTGATGAGCCAAATTTCGCCACTATCATCGCATCTTAGGCCACACACTCAAAGATTGTTTTGTGGTCAAGAATATAATTCAAAAAAGCTTATAGATGATGGCACTATAGACGATGATCTGCTCAAAAGTATGAGGAATGGAAAGAAAATAGCTACATCGAATGTCGCCAGCATCCAAAGTGATCCGGTGAGTTGTGCAACTCTGAAAATGTGGCCAACTTATAATCATTCTAAGGCATCAAAACCTGAGCATGTTATATGTCTTTCTCAGGGTATCCACAACAGCAAGCTAAGTGCCAGCATGAAGGCAAGGCTTTCCTTCGGTGGATCCACTCCCAAAATGTAGGCCATCAAGTTCCCAAAGATCGGGAGAGCGTCGACAAAGAACTCTCAAGATGACTTGCTCTCCAACAAATGATGGAGGAAGGTGAAGGCCCGCGCCCCTACCAAAATGTCGAGAGGCGCGAGGACGATTCCCCAAAAGATATGATGCTTTCCCCATCGGAGTTTTTGAGGATGATGAAGAGTCTCTTCACTTCCCTAATGAGGAGACACACGAAGTTGATGAGGTTAAACTTAGATCAGTCGTCAATTAGCTAGACCATCTCCTCAACAAAAACCTCCCCAAATGTAACTCCGAATGATGAGACCGACCATACTCCTAATGTGTCGGTTAAATATGATGTAATCTCGCACTTGAAGAAAATACCGGCTATGCTTTCCGTGTATGATGCTTTGTGTCTCTCTTCGACTTGCGAAAGGCATTTATTACTACACTTTCCTTCCCTCAAGATTATAGGGTTGAGGCTTTACAAGCGTAAGTAAAGCTACCCCAAGCTCAAAGTATCACATTCAATGATGAGGACTTGTTGTTAGGAAATAAAAAGCATAACATGCCCCTCTTGATGTTTGGAGAAATTGATGACCTTCCTATTAATCGCATAATGATTGATGGAGGTTCAGCCATCAACTTAATACCCCTACGCACTCTTAAAAAGATAGGGTATTCACAAGGAGACTTATGTCGCTTCAAATGTTGTTATTCATGGCTTCAACCAATCGGGACAAGAAGCATTGGGTACTATATTTCTCATTCTGAAATTTAAAAATTTCATGACATATGTAAAGTTTCATGTCATTGATGCGGCCACCTCATATAATGCTCTTATTGGTCGCCCATGGCTGCACGAAAATGGAGTAATCCCATCTACCCTCCATCAATGCATCAAATATAAAGATGCTTCAGGGGATATAGTGAGGATCTTCGCAGATAAAAAGCCGTTCACTATAGCAGAGTCCTTCTATGCCGACGCAAAAGTTCTATTTTGAGCCCGTCGAGAAAGTCTCGAAGCCAAAATCAGCATTATTGCTAGAACACAACATTCCAAAGATAGAAGACGGCGAGTCCTCATCCAATCAAAAAGAAATATCAATATATACCAAGCAACCAAAGGAAGAAGGGCGATCCAATATTTCGCATTATAAATAAGAAGTCCTCTCAAAATAGGGGTATTTCATTTCCCACTCCTTTACCTCCTTTGGTGCAATATAAGATAAAACAAGCTCAAGCTAAAAAGGACAATAAAAATAAAATGATTGCACAAATTACTTTGTTAAATAGAGATGATAAAACATTACCCATCTCTTTATATGATAACAAAGTTCTTTACATGATGCAAATGTGGGATATGACATATCTATGGGTCCCTCTCTATGCGATGGCCGGGGCAGCTCGCACCTTTCGAAAAAGCCGATGTCCCAAGCTCAATTTAACGCTCTACACCAAGATGAAGTGTTAAAAGAAGAAAATATGGTTTAGGCTATGAAGTTAATATGACTTCGCGAACCTCTTGATGCTACTGAAGCGTCTCCACAAATGGAGGATGGAAATCAACCGACTATTGATGAGTTGGAAGAAATAAATATTGGAACGGATGATGATCCTCGTCCGGTCTTCATTAGCAAACGTCTATCTAAAGAAAGTAAAGAAGAATATCAGAAATTTCTTTCGCAAATAGAGATATATTTGCTTGGTCTTATGAAGAAATGCCCGGTTTAGATCCGGCGGTGGTTGTACATAAATTGGCGGTCCAAAAGGATGTTCCTCCCTGGTGAAGCAAGGAAAAAAAGAGTATATCGTCCCGAAACTTCTTCCACAAATAGAAGCCGAAGTCGATAAGCTCATTGTTTGCTTGGTTTCATTCGAGAAGTAAAATACCCCAAATGGGTGTCAAGTATTGTACCCGTGAAAAAGAAAAATGGGAAGATACGTGTATGTGTTGATTTTAGAGATTTAAATAAAGCATGCCCAAAAGATGACTTTCCAATTCCGCTCTCACGAAATCCTTATTGACGCCACAATGGGGTATGAAATATTTTCATTCATGGATGGTTTTTCTGGTTATAATCAAATAAAAATGTCACCGAGAAGATGAGGAGCTAACAACATTTCGCACTCCCAAAGGCATATATTGTTATAAAGTAATGCCCTTCGGATTAAAAAATGCAAAAGCCACATATCAACGCCGCAATGACGGTTGTCCTTGATGGATTGCCATATGATATTGTTGAGTGCTATATAGATGACATTGTTGTAAAATCTAGACGTGAGATAGATCACTTAAAACACTTGGAAATGGTGTTTGAGCGCCTTAGAAAGCATAAATTAAAAATGAACCCTATGAAGTGTGCCTTCGGGGTATCTTCAGGAAAATTCCTTGGTTTTGTAGTCACCAAGCATGGTATTGAAATTGACCCTACCAAAATCAAGACAATTGTCGATATGCCTCAACCAACAAACTTACATGAACTAAAAAGCCTCCAAGGTCATTTGGCTTACATTAGGAGGTTCATTTCAAATTTGTCCCGAGATGCAAACCTTTTTCTCGGCTTATGAAAAAAAAGGAGTCCCATTTCAATGGGATCAAGCGTGTCAAAATGCATTCGACGATATAAAAAGGATATTTAACAAATCCTCCTGTCCTATGTGCGCCAATTAAAGGGCGACCACTAATCCTCTATACGGCAGCCATGCCAACTTCCCTAGGTGCTCTTTTGGCACAGAAAAATGATGAAGGGAAAGAAGTCTCCTTATATTATTTAAGCCGCACCTGGCTGGGGCGAGTGCAATTACCCGGATATAGAAAAATATGCCTAGCACTTGTATTTGCAGCCCAAAAGCTTCGCCATTACATGTTAGAACATATTGTGCATCTTGTCTCAAGAGCCGACCCACTTCGTCACATTTTGAAGCAAAATGACATTATCGTAGGTTGGCTAAATGGGCGATGATCCTTTCACAATTTGATATTGTGTTTGTGCCTCAAAAAGCAATTAAAGGACAAGGGTTGGCTAATTTTCTAGCCGCACATCCTATACCTGATGACTTCCCCATTGATGATGAATTGCCGGATGAGGCGGTCTTCACCACTATGGTTGTTAATCCCATGTGGCAAATGTATTTTGATGGCGCCTGTCGAAAAACCCGAGACAGATCGAGGGGTTGTGTCGGCAGTGCGGGGAGTTGTGTTTGTCACACCCGATGAAGCAATACTCCCATATTCTTTCACACTAACTTCAGCAGCTTTCAAATAACGCCTGCTGAATATGAGGCTTTAATCATCGGGCTCGAAATCGCTCACGGTATGGGCCTAAATACACTATCGGTATATGGAGATTCCCAATTAATAATTAATCAATTATTGGGGACGTATATGGTGAAGAAGGAAGGACTTCTACCATATTTTCATAAGGCAAAAGAATTAATGGCTTTATTTATCGATCCGAAAATTTAGCATGTGAGAAGAAGTCAAAATGAGAAAGCGGATGCGTTGGCAAGCTTGGTGCTAGCATGTCGCTAAATCCCCATCAAAATATGGATGTTCATGTGGAAGAACGAAGAGTTCTCCCTATACTTGCCGAAGAAGAGCACGCACCATCTACTTCACCATGACTATTGAAACATGCGAAATCGAGATGGGTGATTGGAGAACACCTTTTCTAGATTACTTACTTCATGGATATCTACCCTTAGATTCTAGCGAAAGATCTAGGATTCGAAAGAGGTCATTAAATTATACATGCATAAATGATGTTCTTTATCGGCGCTCTGCGATGGTATCTTGCTTCACGCCTTTGCGGGTAATGAAATAATTGAAGCGTTAACAGAGGTTCACTTTGGGGTGTGTGGCGCGCACACCAATCTGACCAAAGTTGCATTATCAACTCGGGCATTTAGGTTATTATTGGCCGACCATGTTTGACGATGCTATGAAATTTGCAAAAAGATTCCATGAATGTCGGGTACATGGTAATTTCATACATCAACCCCATGAGCCATTACACCCAACCAATATGTCTTGGCCCTTTGAAATGTGGGGAATGGATGTTGTTGGACCGATAAATCCTCCATCTTCCAAAGGACATAGGTTCATTCTTGCTGCGACCAACTACTTCTCTAAATGGGCGGAAGCCAAAGCACTAAAAGACGTCAAAATGGAAAATGTAGAAAAGTTTATAAGAACAAACCTTATATATAGATTTGGTGTCCCGGCTCGAATTATATCCGATAACGGAACATCATTCAAAAAATAAGGTAATAGAGAGAAATGTGTGCCAAATTCAAGATCAAGCACCATTTCTCCACGGGTTATAACCCAGCTGCTAATGGTCAAGCGAAGCATTCAATAAAGTGCTATGCAAGTTGCTTAAAAAAAGGTGGTTTCACAAAATAAAAGACATTGGCATGAAAAGTTACTCGAGACGTTGTGAGCTTATAGAACCACAACTCGAACGCCAACTAAAATGACCCCTTACTCGCTCATGTATGGAGGGAGAGGCGGTCCTACCATTGGAAGTGCAAATCGCTTCCTTAAGAGTCGCCATACAAGAAGGACTCAATGAAGATGAGTCAGCAAGATTGCCCTAACGGAACTAGATAATCTCGAGGAAAAAGCGGCTTCGTGCATTGCAAAACTTGGAGGCATACCAAGCTAGGATGTCTCGAGCCTTTGACAAGCGTGTAAAGAGAAGGTCGCTCAAAGAAGGAGATTTGGTTCTTGCAGTTTATTCGACCTATGAACATTACTCATAAGATGCAAAGCAAATTTGAACCTAAATGGGAAGGGCCGTACATTGTGAAGGATGTTTATTCTAACGGCGCTTATAGAATCATGTCTCCGCACGGCAAATATTGTCCGCCGCTGTAAATGGAAAAATTTCTAAAGCGATACTACACATAAAAAAAAAAAAAGTCGAAACGCTCCATCGCTACTTACATGAGCCTAAACTGTTAGTGGCAAAAAAAAAAAAAATCAACATATAAATTATCATCACGTTTAAATTGAAACTGAAACAAAAAATATGCTCCACAGCTTCAAAATAGCCTAAACTGAAGTTGAATAAAAAAGGAGAGATATTCAGGTGCTTATCATTCCCGGAGTATAAATTGAAGTTAAAAAAATAAAAAAAATCATGCTCCAAAGCTTTACGAGCCTAAACTGAAGCTGAATAAAAAAAAGAAAAAAGTTATGCTCCATAGCTTCAAGAGCCTAAACTGAGTTAAATAAAAATACGCGCTCCATAGCCTCAAGAGCCAAAACTGAGGTTAAAAAAAAAAAAAAAAATCAGTATATACTCCATAACTGTATCTGATGCAAAAAATAAACGCTCCATCGCTATACGAGCCTAAACAGTTAGCGGCAAAAATATAAAATTATCGTCAAGCTCCATCGCTATACGAGTCTAAACTGTTAGCAGAAAATATATATACATAAGAAAAAGTTAAAGCTTCATGAGTTTAAACTGGAGCCAAAGTAAAAGATAATATGCTCCATAGCTTCAAGTTTAAACTGAAGTTAAATAAAAAAAAAAAAAAGATATATTCAGGTGTTCATCGCTCCCTGAATTTAAACTGAAGTGCTCCATCGACTCATGAGCTTGAAAAAAATAAATGCTCCATCGACTCATGAGCTTAAACTGCAGTGTCAAAAATAAATGCTCTATCTTTGCGTGAGCCTAGAGACAAATGAGCTCCTTCAAGAGCCTAAACTGAAACTAAAAAAAAAAATGCAGCTCCAGCATGAGTTGGAACTATAAGAAGAAAATATATGCTTCACAGCTTTATGAGCATGAACTGAAGATATATAAAGAGCGTAAAGATGTGCGCCTTTATGAGCGTCAAATGAAATGTCATCAAGCTCTGTCGCCTCATGAAGCCAAACTAAAAAATATATATAGCTCCATTGTTGCATGAGCTTAAACTGCTTGTATGAAAACAAACAAATATTTTGAAACTTCACAAACCAAAATTGGGAGTGACAAAAATGCATCTCCCAAGAGCTCGATATAAAAAAAGAATATGGCAGGCTATATAACACTTGCAAAGTCTCCAATGCATGATAAATACAATATATGTGTGTAAATTTGCATGTGAATCAAGTGCTCCAAATATGTTTCCTAGAAGAAAATAGAGAGATCACAAATAATTATAATAAAAAGATCTCAAGTTTCGAGCTCCACATCCGTAAACACATACTTTACGCATCTGGACCTCGAGGGGCATCTGTTGACACCGGTTTTGGCATCCCCAAATATTAATAAGAATGCCATGTTAAATAAAAAGAATGATGCAAAGGAGATAAAGGATAGTATTCCTAAAGGAAAAAAAGACAAAAAAAGACATAAAAAAAAAGAAAAACATATATTTTATTAGAGATGTATATGTATACACGTTGCCACATATAGCTCAAAGCTAGGAAGCAAAGCTAGCTAGCTACAAAGAAGAAACGACCTCAAATATATGTACACTTTCACGTACATGGGGCCAAACATATATGTAGCGTAGATACGCGCACACACACGCTAATGACACCGCCATGTGCATGGAGTCACGTGTATGAGTCAAGTGCATATGTGATATTCATACACATACACATGCAGATGCACAATTGTATCATGATTTCAATAATATGGCCCACATGCCATGAGAGGGAGTAGCAACCAGCTTTGACCGTATTAGAGTTAAACATGAAGGCAACCTCCACATCCCTACCGTCACGCGCGCGGCAATTCAAATTCTGGGTGCTGGCCGGCGTGATTAGCAAGTATGAATCAAACTCAGGAGCGTCGAGTATCTTGGCAACTACTCCCGCCATTCTTCTTGGCAACTACTCCCGCCATACATTCAAATCAAATCAAATCAAATGGTTGCTTGAGTGCTAAGCAGCGGAGAAAATCAAATGAAAGGAGCGCCAAGTCTCCTGGCAACCACAGGGCTGCTCTGCTCTATAAATAGCAGGAGGCCGCCAGCGCTCAAGCCCCGGGCTCCATAATCCATATCGCCGTCAGGCTGCCCCGATCCATAATCATATCGTCGTCAGGCTGCCCAGGCTCCTCATCTGCATATCGCCACCAGGCTGCCTCCTTGCATCGCTGAAACAAACCACCGCAAGGCTGCTGCATCGCTCTCCCCACAAAGCATCGTCAGGCCGCCGGAGTAGTGCCGAGGAGTTGCTGCTGCAAGGATCTCTGCTGCCGCACCAGCAGATCATTCCACGACGCCGTCGCTACGCCGGCCGGAGTTCCAGAGAAGGTGAGCAGCGCTTCATGGCGCTCCTCTGATTCCTTCCCTCTCTCTTCATCAACTCGGTGACCTCGGCAACAACGAAATCTCCATCGCCATCTCCATGATCAAGGCCTCATGTGTAGCCTCGCTCTCTTGAGTTGGTTGCTATGAGATGTCCCAAGGCCCCATGCCGGATTTGTCTTGCAAACCGGACAGGGAAGAGCATTGTTCTCAAGAACAAGGGCTATGATCGACATGCCAAGAAGATACTCCTCGCTGCACTCCACGCTTGGGTTCAAACCAACAAGAACCGCTTGCCGTCGGATGCACCGGAGATATCAGGAAGTTCATCCTCATGATAAAGTGCTGGCCTCATCTTCACCGTACGTTTGGGTTCAAATCAACAGGAACCCGGCATGCTGGTCGTAGATCATGTCTAGCAAATTTAAAGAAATACTTTTCCTGTGTATTCAATACTATGTCAAAAGAAAAGATATAATTGTGTACATGCATATGTATTCAGTCCATGCACAGATGTCTTGCACGTCGCTAGCTTGTTAGTTTTGCCTGCACAAATCAGCTAACTAGCACTTGCATGTATATATCCATATACAGAACCGACCATGCATCAAAGCAATATATAACTTGCATGCTAGGGTCATGAATAAGGTTTCGTGTGCCGATTCATATCAAATCAAAGAAACTGCCATTTGTGCATCTGAAGTCATATCAAAAAGAAATCGAAAATCTTGTCAAATGAAAAGCAACACGCCGGAAGATGATCCTCGTTGCACACCTCGCTCGGGTTCAGATCAACAAGAACCGCTTGCCGTCGGTTGCAGGGGAAACATGGTAATTCCATCTGCATGCCTAAGCGCTAGCCTCATCAACACTGCATGCTTAGGTTCAAACCAACAGGAGCCCGGCGTGTTAGTTGCAAAGCATGTCTAGCAAATTCAAAGAAGTAGCCATTCTTGTGACATATGAAGAAAATATTTTGATCTATATTTAGCCGTATAGCCACTACATGCTTTCAGTTGCTAACAAATCTGATTAATTAACAGACAGCCATATATAGCATTTCCAGCACACAATTAATAATCATGGCCATGTCATATGTTTGATATATTAAACAAAAGAAAGATTATGCCCATTGCATGTTGCATCTCCAAATCACGGATTCATCTCCGAAATAAATCACTTTGCAACTAGACGTCGCATGGTTAGCTTGATTAGTTAACCTCTGCATATCCGAATAGTGAACCAGCCATGCACTGCATATATCCAGTCCATGCATTGGTCAGTGAACGTCGCTAGCTAATCTAGCACGTTTCGGCATTGTCAAATCAAAGCACAAGATGAATAGAGATATGTTAGTTTAATGCTACACCAAACCAACACGGTGTATTCATAGCTAACAAACTATTCAATGGTAAAATCATATAATCATTCATATAGCCCTGTCCTAATCAAGATTAGGAAACAGATCAGAAAACCGGCACATTTGTAGCGGTTATGCCGCTGGAATCAAATATATCTAATCATGCTTAAGTCGTTGCAAAATATGGCTAATCCATATTAAATAAATCAAGTCAAATAGATCTTTCATGTCAAGTCCCATGCCACATGATCGTTTTGGCTAGTTAACTTGCTGCAGCATCATGGCTAAAACAATTAAAATATCATAGACATCGGTGTAGATACAGCCGATCCATAAATTCGGCCACGTTCATCAATCACCAAATTTCTAAGTAATCTGCATAAACATATGTCAGTTATGCCTCATATGCAGGCCCTTAAGACGCCATGCATCATGGCTAATTTAAATCTTTTGCCGTAGTTAGACTGCATTTATATAAGCCCATGTCTAGCTAACAGATCTGATCAAATCAAATCAAATTCAACAAATGTCTCACATTCCAACCCATGGCCAAATACCATGTCATGAGCATATATGATAAATAAAATAAATAAAATACATATATGTACGCTGCAGACAAGTCTGGCGTCATAACACTCCAATCTTGGGTAGATCTTGCATTAGCCCAAATAAAGTATTGCACCATATATGCTGAATATACTCATAGACCGGCATTCTCAAATATTGCATGCTAAATCACCCTCTCAAATAATCCGAGGAGGACATATCAAATTTTCTCCTTAAAATGAACTGCGTGCACACATGATATAGTGCACCACTCCTTCAAGAAAATGACCATCGCTGAGTACAAGATATGTGCATGCATCCATCTGCGACTACAAGATCGAAGACTCTTGTTTTCTTTTTGTAGTTTGTAATAGGAAACCATATGATGTAATCTATTTTCATGTACTCATGTTGGAACTCTTAATCGTGGGTGTTCTCTACGGAGATGTAATTAACATAATTTTTATGGAAATATAAGAATTATGGAAGTATGGACTCGCAATACCTGTTCTTTTATTTTTGTCCCATTTAAATTTCATTTAAATCTAAATTTGTCTCTCAACGCGAGGAGGCGGGTCTTAGCCGCCCGTTTTCCCCGTCATCATAATCTATCTCTAATTACATGACTAATCTTCTTCTAATCTACTTCTAATTCACTAATCCCAGAGAGAGGTTATCCTTACATTGGGACACATCTACAACGAGAGATAATGAAGTAGAATGAGATAGAATGAATTAGGGTTTTACCCCAGGGTCGGGGGGGTCTTCTTATATAGGCCTTGGCGATGAACGATGACCATTGGATCAAACCGACCTTCAATAACGGTGTAGATACAACCTCAAGGTCGGTGGTAAACCGACATACAAAGCTGAGGCTGACATGTGGGCCCCAGCCCGCGGCCGCCCCTAGTTGGCACCGGCGGCCGCTAGGGTGGCATGCCACCTCGGCTTCCGTTTCTTCCTCGGTGTCCTCCGGTACCTTCTAGAATGTTTTAGTCCACTTTTCGGTCGAGTTACTTCACGGTTAAGTCTTGTCATCGTATGTGAGATATATTCGGAACTTTCTCCATTCTTCTCTCGCATTTATCCGTTAAGTCCCCGAAAAAGATATAAATCACCAAAGCTCGTGGAATTATGTTAGTTAGACCCTAGTCTATGTTCGGCAACTTTGTTTTCCAGATGCTCCTGCCATGGACGTCCTCAAATCCCCTCGCAATCTAGTGCTGCATACGCATCCCTAGTCGTATAGGGACGGCCTGTGGTCTTCAGCAACCGCACATCATTCTCCTCATTCAGAGTTATTCCCTGCAAAGCGGAAAGGAGGCTGTCTAGCTCGATGCTAGCAGCACTTGTTAGCCGGGGACGTAAACGCAATTCAAAACCACTTTGAAAGATACGCCGCACAGAGACGTTAGGCATGGTGGTGTGTGAGAAGAGGGCGGGGTAGGTGGAATGGAGGGGGCCAGCCGGGTGCCAGTGATCGTACCAGAAGGAGGTAGATGCCCCGTTGTTGAGATGTACATAGGTGATGGATCGGTAGGTGTTGAGTTCTTCATTGACAATATGCCAAAGGAAGCCTGAAGAGGTGGTGGGTGTTGAGTCTATGGGGTTTGAGGATTGGAGGACCCATTGTTTCCAGCATGGTTGGTCATGAGAAAAGAGCTTATCTCTGAATTTCATAAGCAGACATCGGTTTTGAAGTTCAAGGTCTTTAACCCCAAGTCCCCCTCTATCTATGGTGGCCTGGACAGCATCCCAAGCCACTAGACATTTGGATCCATGGCAAACATCCTCGCCGGTCCAAAAGAAGGCTCTTCTTCGTTTATCAATCCCTTTTATGATTGTTTTGGGGACACCAAGGGCAGACAGATAATGTAGTGAGAAGGAGCTGAGAACCGTGGTACACAAGGCTAACCGGCCAGCTCGGTTGAGTAAAGAAGCTCTCCACCCAGATAGGTACTTGTCACAGGCAGTTATCAGGGGAAGACAGTCGTTGACTGAGATCTTGTGTGGAGATAAAGGAAGACCAAGGTAAGTCTGTGGAAAAGAGGAGACTGTTGTGCCAAAGGCCATTGCCAGAGTTTGTGCTTGTTCAGGGTCGACAGCTATGGGCAGGAAGGTAGTTTTGTGGAAGTTGATGGCTAGACCGGTGGCTTTTTCAAAGACATGCAAGATGCGTTTAGTAGCCTCAATGACTCCAGGGGTGCATCGGAGGAAGATTAGAGTGTCATCAGCGTATTGTAAAATGGGACAGGGTGAATCATCAAGTACCGGATGGTGAATTTCATAAGCATATGGATGGTGTTGTAACGGTCTTCGTAACACATCAGCCACTATGATAAACAAATATGGAGAAAGTGGGTCTCCTTGCCTTAGTCCTCGCTGACACTTGATCCAGTTTCCAGGTTTTCCATTCAGAAGCACTGCAGTCATGCCAGTGTTGAGGATGGTCGATATCCAGGTGCACCACTTATCAGTGAAACCACGGCAGTGCATTATCTGCATGAGACTGTCCCAAGACACACAGTCGAAGGCCTTGTGGAAGTCTAGCTTGAGGACAATCGTAGGCCGGTGTCGTGGGTGGCAGCAGTTGAGGAGGTCAGCCGCATAGACATAATTATCAGCAATACTTTCTTCCTTGGACAAACCCCGACTGGTCTGGACCAATGAGGGATGGGATGATTGGCTGAAGTCTCTTCATAAGCACTCTGGAGATGCTCTTGACTGTTGTGTTCTGAAGCGCAATGGGTCTGAAATCTTGCGGGCGTCGTGCATCATCCTTTTTAGGTAGCAGCACCAGGTATGACCTATTAAGCCTTCCTAGGTCCACAGCATGTTCATGAAAGTCATTGAAAAAATTAACGATTTGTGGCCTGACAGTTTGCCATGCTTGTTTAAAAAACAAAGGTCCAAACCCATCTGGACCAGGGCTGGAGTTTGCTTTCATGTGTCTGAAGGCAGCGTGGATTTCATCTGGATGGAATTCAGTATCTAGATCTGACAAGGAAAGCATCCCCTCCGGGTACAGGTCTGGTAGTCTGAAACTCCATTCAGTTGCATTAGAGGTGCCTAACAGCTCCTTGTAAAAACCATGCAAAACTGTTGCCTTCTGCTCATGTGTATGTACCTCGGTGTTATCATGTTCTAGGACTTGGATGTTGTTTTTCCGTCTCCTCTGGTTCACTACTGGAAAATCGATTAGTTCTGAGTGTGCTAAAACGCGCAGAAAAACTCGTTTCCCGTCGAAAAAAATATTTTTGTGTGCGTGTACCGTCGAGAAAAATACACACACGAAATACGTTGACAGAAAAATTCAATTTTTTCTGACGGTGCACACTCAGAAAAAAATATATTCTGACGGTAGCACACACACAGAAAAATTGAGTTGGTCAGATTAAAAACAGTTTTCAGTGTGCGTGAATCCACACAGAAAAAAGAAATAAACACACAGAAAAATGGAAATGAACATGCAAAAAAAAAATTGATCGAGTAGCATCAACATATAAAAATACATATACATTGTACATCCAGTAATTTTTGTACAGGACAGACAAAGTTCCATTTCAAATAATGCACAAATCAATAGTCCATCATGAATGGAGTCAACATTTGTGTTACAAATAGAATCAGTCTGATCTATCAGCACATATATTTGGTCATCTACATGTTCAATATGGATATGGAAGAAGAAACTAAACTACTTTTTCTTGTTCAACCAATAGTAAACTGCATCACCATGCACTCCATCTCTACCTGTTGATCAAAGATTTAGTTTTAGACAACAAAAAACACTAGTATTGTTAAACAAGTCAACACCTCTGCAGAACATACACTCTTATTAAGACAGCAAAGAAAACACTACCTGTTAAGCAAGTCTCGGAGAGTTTCTAGGTGACAGCTCCCTCCAGTGTTCCAGTGACCACATCTACAGAACATACACTCTTGTTAAAGAGGCAATTTAACATATCTCCATCCATAGAATTCTCAATATAAATAAGATGTAAAAAGACATGTAATGTACTACTCTTTCACAGTCAAATGAATAAGTTTAGAACATAAAGAATCTCAGGTATATTCAAATCATTAGCCAGCAAGCAAACTGAGAAGGAAAGATCATCGGTAAGTTGGTGATTGTACAGACCTAGAATGCCCAGTAGCATAGGTGCGGTAGATGACATGGGTCTTGCTTGTGTTAACTTCATTGCGAAGCCAATCGGACAATGCTCTGTATTGATCTTCTGTTAGCATCTGCGACAGTCATGTCCATTTTCACCTCGTCTCCATGGAATGGGCATGTCTGACAAAAACATTAGAACACATCAGATCTTATGACTTTATAAGTAGCATACACCAGCATACAAATCTGTGTGCAATATTACTTGGCAAAATTCTGGGAAATAAGTACACTACTGTCATTCTTATATAGGTTATAATGGCAAATTGTGGCTATTATGTCTATTGCTTCGCTGCTTCAGTATGCATCCAACGATTAAAGTACTAGCTATATTTCTACTAAATAAATAATAATCAAGCAGAGCAGTAGTAGGTACTAAAGAATCTAAGTATAAGAGCACTAATTGTACTAATAGATCTGTATTTTGTAGCATGTGTCTCGTTTCTACTAACTAATCAAGTAGCAGTCCTCTAATCCCACCCGAATTCTTCCACATGAACCAATTAATTGGAGCAAGCACAACCACAAGTCCAGAAACAACAAGCCAGGAATAGCAGGGGTGGAACAAAGGGATCACCGAGAGGACCTTCTGCTTGGCCGCATCCCCCTGCGATGAGCCCCAGGGACGGCGCTTGCGCAGGTCCCTTGCGTGGGAGTGGCCCGACAGCTTAGGGAGGGAGGCCTAGGGAGCTTGCGCAGATCTCGAGCGGCGTCGCTCGGCACAACTTCACCTCCTTCGCCCCGTGCAGATCTGAGCTCGTCCTGACGTAGTCCTCCTGGATCTCGAGGAACGGAGGCCCATGCCAACAGGTGGACAAGGATGAGCGTCAAAAATAGGTCGAAGCATAGCAGAGACGCACCTTGGTCGGAGGACTGCTGGATGTGGAGGACGGTCGTGCCCCACCACTGATCGTGGAGTCGGGCAGGGGTGCTGAGGCCGCCGGCAGGTGGTGAAGGACAGGGATGTCGACCCGTGGCGAAGCTCCTTCATGAGGCAGGAGGGAGAACTAGGGGGCGGCAGGCGTCGGCAGACCTGGGGTGGCTGGCGGCGCCTGACGGCGAGCAATGGGGGCGGCGGCGG
Source organism: Hyparrhenia diplandra (assembly GCA_015847255.1). NCBI lineage: Eukaryota > Viridiplantae > Streptophyta > Magnoliopsida > Poales > Poaceae > Hyparrhenia > Hyparrhenia diplandra. The sequence continues at coordinate 182,905 of JADLZK010000668.1, read as the reverse complement.
CGGCGGACCTCGAGGGAGATGGGGCGGCGGCGGTCCTCGATGCGGGAGATGGGAGCGAGATGGGGCGGCGGCAGACCTAAGCGAGATGGGCACCTGGGGCGACGAGATGGGGGCCTGGGTGCGAGATTGGGATGGGAGCGAGCGCACCTGGGGCCGGCCGCTGGATGTGGAGAAATTTTCCCCATTTTTCAGCAGAGCACGCCCACCAACTGAAGGCGTTTGCCTCAAAAAAAAAAAAAAAAAAAACAAACAAAACTGAAGGCGCCAACGCCAAAACTCATTGCGAACGCCAAAACAGTGAGCGCGAACGCCAAAACCGTGAGCGCGAATGCTAAAACGGTGGTGTCTCTCAATTTTTTCTGTGCGTCCAACCATTTTTCTTAGCGTTTTGTAAACCCCGCCAGAATAATTAACATTGTTCTGTGTGTTTCCAATTTTTCCGTGGGTAATTTGTCACGCACAGAAAAAAAATATATCATTTTTTTCAGTGTTTTTTTAATTTTTACGTGGGTTTTTCTAAAAACACTCGTAAAAATTGTGATTTTTCTCGTGCGTATTGGAAAAAACACGTAAAAATTAAACATGCTCGAACTAATCGATTTTCCAAAGAAGCGTTGGCACATGCATGGAAGAATCTAGTGTTCTCATCCTCCTCAACTGCAGCTCACGATTTTGGCGCGTTGTTTCCACAGCAACAGCTTGCCATGCGTGGCTCTGCTGAGAACAACAGTGACGACGGCTCGAAGGTTTGTTTCTGGTATTGACAGATGTTTATGTTCCTCAATATGGTCTAACAAGTCGATCACAATCTTGCAACTTGTGGAGCTACTGAGGAGGAGGTTGAGGAGATCACCGACGTTGGTGACATAAAGATTCATGTTGGACATCGTGGAGGATAGAAGGCAAGTTAGTGTGTGGGGAGTGGAGTTGGTGCTATTGAGGGTGAAGGAGGAGCTGTTCCAAGAAGTGAGGATACCACCCGATGTCCCGGTGGAGGGATTGAAGGAGAAACTATCCAGACGACGAGGGATAAAAGAGTGTAATTTTAGTCGGGAGACTGATTGAAGCTTAGTCTCTTGTAAAAGAACAATGTCTGGATTAGAAGAGAGCATTTCAGAAAGGACATTGCCACATTTTATTGAGTCATTCAGGCCACGCACATTCCAACTGCAAACTTTGATGCTTCTATTCATTCATGAGCACTGGGTCACCATACACAGGACGGGGCATCCAGGCAGCCGTCGCACACTTTACATTATTCATGTAGCAGCAAACGCTACATTCCCTAGGTGCAGGTGCAGGTGTGATATGGAGAAGCATCCTAACAGACAACATACTAGTGGCACCACTAACAGCAGTGGTGTAGGGGCTTACTCTACTGCTACTACTTAGTACAAAATTGGAGCTAAGATGCTCGCTCTTGTAGAAGTAGATGCCCTTGCGCAGCTTCTCTCTTGACGGACTCATCTAGGTGGAGCCGGACGGCCCCGCCGCCCCACCGGTGATCTCCTCAACCTCCTCTCCATCGTTCGTCAGATCAGTAGTCTGCATGGTAGGCTTAGGCTGCTGTAGGACGGCGTCGCGATAAGAGATAGTGGAGGTAGCTGCATTCAGTAATGTAGCAGGCGCAGCAGGTTTGACTGTACTCTCCTCGCTGCCGTCGCCGGATAAACTCTGAGAGAGGCCCACCGTTTGAGCCTTTGAATATTGGAGTCCAGTCGATCAAGGTGGGCAGGCAAGTGGTCGGCCAAGTGGGTGGACCCAACTTTGGGCCGTTCATGGGCCACTTGATCGAGCCGGTTTCGAAATTTGAATTTTGGGAGCAACGGTTTGCCGACGGCTGAGCTGATGACGTCAGCAGCAGCAGAGTTGAGATCAGGGTGAAAGTGAAAGATGGTGCCGTCCATGGCGAGGGTGCCGATTCTCAGGAGGTGGAGCTTGACGATGGCATTGGCAACATGAGTGCGAAAGATGAACGGGAGATCAGGGAAGACGGTGAATGATTCGGGGGGGGCGTAAGAAAAAGTTCACCAGGTTCTCGAGAGCACGTGGGAGCCGAGTCGGCGGGTTGCCGACCGGGTGGTAGTAGGGTGCGCCATGCGGAGCGGGGTCGCCGTGGAACTCGTACTCGCTCAAACCGGTTCGTCCGCATCGATCCCACGGCGGATGGCGAGATGTTGGCGATGCAGGCAGGCCCATCATGGTTGCGCACCAGGAGCCGCCAGAAGCTCGAGGTGGTGGTCCAGCCTCACCACCGCACGGACGGAAGTGTAGTCATACCCCTCAAAGCAGGCCGGGTCCGGGCAACGACGCGTTCCCCACAGCACTGAGCGCCTCCCTCGCGCGCTCCTCAGTCCAGCCATGGATTCTTTTTGGCGACTTTAACATGATTCGGTATCAGCATGAGAAAAATAATGCAAATTTCAATCCCTCAGAAGCCGCTCCCTTCAATGATTGCATCAACGACCTGTGTCTCATTGAGCTTCCTCTAATTGACAGACAATTCACCTGGTCCAACAAAAGAACAACTCCTACTCTAGAGCGACTCGACAGAGCCTTCATTAACCTTGCCTGGGACAACAACATCCCAAATACAATGCTTACCCCCTTAACCAGGCGTACATCTGACCATGTCCCTTTGCTGGTTACCATCTCTACCCTCATCCCAAAAATCGCAGCCTTTTCCGGTTTGAAAATTATTGGACAACTTGCCCAGGATTCAAACGTTGTTAGCTTCCGCCCGAATTGTCGGACGAGAACAAAGGACGCCAATGCTGGGGTTCTTGCTGCCAAACTGAAAGAAACCAGAAAAGCACTAAAACAATGGAGGAACCAGCGGTTTGGGATGCACCTACACCGGCAGGGCTGGACTGTGGCCATTTGTTTTTCTTACCATCCTATGGCGTATATGGGACGCCTTCGAAACGGCCATGTTTTCCGTAACGAGGTTTCAACCACCGTGTAGTTATATCAAAGGTGTGTGATGACTTAATCATTTGGAGGAAACGGCTTCCTCTAAATCTTGTAAACAGCCTCAATGGCTGGTGCGCTCACCTTCGAGCTTGTAATTCGTCAAGTCTGTAAACTATCGCCGGTGCCTCGGCTAGTCTAGGCGCCGGGCGCTTTTTGAAATGCAACGAAAGGTGGGGAAGCTCTCCCCGGTTAATTTCAAAAAAAAAAAAAAAAAAAAAAAAAAGAAGAAACCTTCACCTACCGCTTTGTCGTCGACAAGGTGATGAGGGTCACTCACCCTGAGATAACTGAAACTGAACTGAAGAATTTTCTTTCATGGCCGCCGGCGGGGACGTGCTTCTACCACGGGATGCAGAGGGCGGCAGGGATGTACGGTTCGCTGATCGTGGACGTAACGTTTAACGTAGCGGAAGAGGATCAGGATCCCTTCAAGTAGGACGGCGAGCTCAACCTGCTGCTCAGCGACGGGTACCACGGGAGCATCGAGGCAAATTCACCTCAATTTACATGCGTTGGAGTAGACTGGGTGGAATTTAGCTCAGGTTCCACTCCAATCCATCAACAATGTGTCCAAATCCATCTAACACGTGTATTGATTGATACATGTCCAATTGCATCTAAACAGGCCGGCCTCGGGTGGATCGGCGAGCCACATGTACGACGCTCTCCATGAATGATATCTATGGTTATTATTGTGAGCAACATTTCTGTTCTTTTTGGCACAGCAGACCCACGGTGTATGCTAGGTGGGCTACGACATACTTTATGGGGCAGGCCAATATCCATTGCACATTGAATTTTAAACTATTATATATAAGAAACATTTACAATTCCATACACAGTGAGTCCATGGTCTGGTGGTTTGTAGTAAGGGTCTTCTTCCCCTACTTAGGATGATGAGTTCTACCCTATATATGTCCACCATTTAAATTCTTATATATAATACGAGGCAATTCCTCTATGTTACATGCTGCATTATTTTTTATTTCTCTATTCAAAAAATTTGTACAAATAAGTCATTCTTAAGGATCTTTGTTAATAAAGCATGTCACAACAAAATAAGTGATATTTTGCACAAAGCTTTGAATAAGACGAGTGGTTAAACTTTGGGTTGAAAAAATCAAACGGACTATAATTTAGAACGGATTAAGTAGATAAAATGACTAGTTTATTTGTTAAGGGCGCAAAGCCACAATAGGAGGGAGGGCTATAGCAAATGACTAATATGGGATAATTTAGGGGCTGCTTTGTTGGCTACCAAATTTGTCATTTCAAAAATTCGGTAGGCAAAAGTTGCTAGGAGCGCTGGTACTAGTAACAGTGTCACCCTGTTTTCCATTTGATTATTAATGAAGTTGAGAAACTACTTTTGTTGAAGTCACCATAGGCGCCTCGTCGTCAACGGAACGTCCGCTACCACTTAATTCATAACGCCGGTAAATCCTGGGAAAAGCCCAACAAAATGTGCGAGCACCAGGATTTGAACCCTGGTGGGTAGCGTCCCATTGAGGCGTCCTACCATTGGACTACAAGCCAATTCACTCTTATACGCTTGATTGAGGCTATCTGTTTTGAAGAAAAACACTTTGAAATAGATGGAAATAGGCTGTGTATACCACATTAAGGGGTTTTTTTTTTATAACAAGATTAAGGTTTATATATGCAAGGCGAAGAAGGCCATGACAGAGCTTGATGAAAGGGTAAAGGAGCTGCAGGCGACCAGAGCGGAGGCCGCCCACCTCAAGCAGCAGGTGCCCGCCGTGAGAGACAGGCACGCGAACCACGTCGCTCAGGCTCAGCTCAAGGAGGCGTTGAGCGTCGCAAATGCTCAGAACGCGGCCGAGGTCCGCCTACTCTCGCGGATGAGCATCACAAGGCACTCACCGCGCATGGCGAGGAGGTGAAGGCAGAGCGCGCGCGCGTCCGTGGTCGCTAAGCTCCAGAAGGAGCACGCTGCACGCAGCTGCAGTCGCACAGCTCACAGTCACAGAGCACCTCAAGAAGGAGCACGTTGCTGCTGTCGCTCGGCTCAAGGAGAGGAGCACGCAGCCGACGTCGCCCGTGTGAAGGATGCAGCGGACAAGGACTCAGGGAGGTGCAAGATGCCAAGAAGAACATCGTGCTCCGCCTCTTCCCACGCCTCATTGCTGAACGACCAAAGCTCAAGCTCAAGGGAGACGTGCCGAAACGCCCAAAGCTCAAGGGAGCTCCTGATAAAAAAAAAACTGCAGATCGATCAGTGGCGATCATAAACCAGTAAGTTGTTTGTGATCATGCAGTCTATGTACTTTTGCTATTACTAATCTACCCTTGTCTCCATTAATTTATTTTTACTAATTCTCTTTCTTAAATTACCAGTAGTACTTTCCAACCAACCGAAACAAGCCTTTCTTTTAGGCAAGCAACCGGGGATCAAAGCGATCCCCACCTGATTTCATTTTCCACAAGATACCGGTTTTGACACCGGGGGGTGGAGGGGCATGGCCCAATAGTGTTAGAAAGGACGTTCCGGCATTTTGGGTGAGAGGGAGATTACATGTTAAACGATTTCCTCCAGGTCGTTACTATCGGTCTTTATTTTATTTTTTTATTATTATTTTTTGATCTTGCAACTCCAGTCTTCAGCGTCCTCCCTGCACATGGCGATGAGGCGTTTGATGCTCGGCACCGCTCTTCCGAAAACCACGTCGTTCCTGTGCTTCCAAATGTTCCAACAGCAGAGAAGGATGAGGAGACGCGCTGTTCGCCAGGGGTCGAGCTAGCGCCCGGACGCCCGCTTCAACGCCGCGCGTCGAACGCAGCTCTGTACCGTCCGATTGAAGCCGCGCGATCAGACGGTTCCGCCACTTTCCAATCAAAAGCCCGCGAACCAATTCGAACTGAGCCTTGCAATGCAAGCGGCAAGTCGCGGCGGCCCATCCCACTCTATGTCACCGGGGAACGGAACGAGGCAGCGTTCCTCGTCCCGGAACTTCGCTCCCAATCGAGGGACGGGACGCGCCGAACCAATCGTGGGACGGAGGCGGAACTTGACCCGCTGAAACAAATTGGATTTGTGGTGCTAAAAATAGAAAAGCCAGAGAAAGGAAAGGAAATAAGCTAATTCACGGTCCTGCCATGCATGCGAATACGCGATGACTTGGCTAATCAGAGGAAGTGTAGAGGAAAAGCATGGTCCTACCCACATGCATGCGAATGCCCTAGTGTGGCGCGTCAAGGCGTCATCGATGGCGGGGAAGGTTGCATGATATAATCTGGAACGCTGGGAGAAGATGAATCATGACTTAACATGGATGGCCGCTCTGCGCCGCTGACGTTCCTTGATGTCGTTCCGAACGTCGCCCCCAACTTAACATGGAACGTGCTTAAGATGTATACCCCTCGTTCCATGCTATTGAAAATCAGCGTACCACGTTCCCGTCCCCGTTCCTCGACCCGGTCGACCCGGGAACGCGGTGACTTAGATCCCACTCGCGCGCCGCCCGGCGACTCGCCATCCCTCCCTGCCCGCCGCTCTCTCGCTCCAATCCGCTCCCTCTCCCGCTTACACCGACGGCGACCAGCAGCCGTGACGTGAGCAGGGCGTCGCTGTGGTCCTCTTCCCCACTCCACGCCGCAGGCGTGGCTGCCCATGGCGCCGCCTCCTCCCTCCCCTCGTGATGAACTGCGCACAGAAACCCTAGGGACGCAGCCACGACGCGACTATCTGGCTGCGGCCACTAGCAGCCTTCGCCGGCAACGAGCATCCTTGTCTCCGTGTCTCCGCTGTGAGTATGACCACCTCGATCCTACCTTAGCCCCCTTCATTTCGATGCTTCGCTGTTTGCTGGGTGCATTGGCGAGCCGAATTTAGGTCCGGGTATGCCAAATATACAAAATTTTGAAGCAAGAGGAGGATTTTGTGTTATGTGGGGTTTTTATTTACTAAACAAAGTAGCACTGCGCACAGCAGTAGCAAGAGCAAATAAATTAGAGAGAATTTTTTTTTCGCGATCGGGCCGCTCACCCGTATTTCATTAAGAGGAGGAAAACCAAATCCAAATACAATAAACCCCGATGCCGAGAAGACGTCACAGGGAGAAACACCAACGAAGAACATAAACATAAACTAAAAGCAAGAAAAGTGGATGTGCTGCTGCAATCACTGTGGATGTGCTGCTGGTCACCGCCTCACCGAGTCATTGGCCCTAGCACCGTAGAGGAAGCAATCAGGATGTGCCGCCGGCGGCCCGCTGCAATTGCAGTGATGAACTAACGACACGCTCCGACCTGCTGCTGGTCACCGCGTCGCCGCCTGGCCACCGCCACAGAGGAAGAAGAACGATATGTGTGGATATGCCATCGGCCGCCTGCTGCCGTAGTAGTTAGCAGATCGAGATACGCCGTCGCCGCTTGGGACAAGAGTTGTTGCAAAGAATGGAGCTGGGACTTGTGAACGGGATGCCGGCGGGAGGAATTCTGGCCGCTTGGGCCTTGCGTGCTCGCTACTGCTACTTTGTTTTGTGGGCTCTTGGTCAAAATAGAATATATATGTACATAAGTATACCTGTATTTATTTATTTTACCAAAATCTTGGGTATGCCAAGGAATACCCAGGCATACCCCTAGCGCCGCCGGTGGCTGGGTGGAATTCTTACTGCTACTTGATTAACCTTCGTGTAATACCGGCCATACCAATGCTTCATGAGTTCTCAACCATTTGGTATGAATGCTGGAAGCTTTATATAATATAATAATTGCTTAAGATTAACCATTTGGTATGAATGCACTAAGCATTGTAATATAATAATTGCTTCAGAGTAACCATTTGTGCTCCAATATAATTGCTTCAGAGTAACCATTTGGTCTGAAGCTGCATGTAGTCTAGGTTTTTGATGAAATGTCAATGTAAGCTGACAGATGGCTGCTACACGCCCCTTGTTCATTTAGGCGGTCTGGGAATAACATTGTTTGGTTTCCTTGTTTCAAAAGCCATGGCTTGTAGTTGTCAATTGTCGTGCTTGGTTTCAAGCTACAAGTGCTAGGAGAATATGCTTTCTGATACAAAGTTTAACAACACGGATCCTCCATCTATGATTTGCAGCACTGTAAGCTTAGTGCTTAGATCTATTAGTTCCCCAACCTTATTTAGCATTGTAAGCTCGAATACTTTGCTTGTCAAGGTGAAACTACTATGAGATGCTTTTTGCTGTCGAGCTTACCGGTTTTCATTTATCAAAATCATTTAGTGTTTATTCATAGTGATACACTATTCTGAAGGTGGTCGATGCATCTCTGTTTCTTCCCAGCTCCAGCTTGACCTGCTGTGAACAAGTGCTATATGCTCTATGGACACCCATTCATGTCACTGTAACTTTTGTTGGAGATTTTTCCTCCGTGTGTGTTGTGTGATTTTTTTATGGATCATTATGTGGTGCAAATCCAAGTGATTGTCCATGCCTGGAATAATTACAATGTTATTTTTTGATCATCGTGACAACCGGTACGCCCACAAGATATATATGTATATGGACATGCATAACAAGTCGGATGACCGCGTGTGTCCTTTATTTGATCGATTATTATTTTAGTTGAACAATGTTCTTGCATTTCCGATAGAGATGGCCTCCCTTGGGGCAGCAGATACTTGCAAGCACCTCAGCGGCAACTTCCATGGAATGTGCGGGTCTGCAAATCACTGCATATCCACCTGCCAAACCGAAAGCAAGGACAACATTGGGGGAGAGTGCGATGACTTCCCGTTTCGTTGCTACTGCCTTACCAATTGCTAGCTCGTTCTGAGATTGTTGCTGCCCTATATATGCCTCCCTGGTCTCCATATAATAATTACTTGTGTTGTTGTTACAAATAAATTATGTCATCGCTAGTGGAGCCTGACATACAAAGACTGCGTCTCCACCCATAAGGAAAAAAATGGCGCCATTGTTTGTTTTGTGGTTTCGATGAGATTGAGTGACAACATAATTTTCGGATATAATGTATTTTTCAAGAAATGACTTTTTCAAGGTTTACTGGGCACTATAAGGACCAAACTTAAGCTAGCAAAAAGAGAGAAACAATTGAACCTGTCCTATTAATTTTGTGGTATTCAAATTAAATGGACTTTAGAACCATCTTGTAGAGCTTTTATAAGCTTTGTATAGTTTTCAGGATTATTAAAAATAAAATTTGTGTCAACAAGTTAATTACTCCTGTTGCGTGACTGGCAACTCGTTATTGGTACTAGATCCAAGTCTCTATGAGTACAAGTTTTGGTACCGGTTGGTGTTATCAACCGGTACCAAAGGTCCTTTCGGAAGCTACCACATTTGACATATAGTTAATGGTCATGCCTGCGCTCTCAATGCTGTACACAACGTGAGTTACCCTGAGAGCAAGTATAATAAAAGGGGGTAAGTAGGGTGAGAGAAGAGACGAGAGAAGGGATAAGCGGGTTGAAGAGCACCTCCAAGTGATTAGGCAAAATTAGTTTCCAAATTGTAGGATTCAGCCACTATGTGAAATAAAGAAATTAAAACACCCACCAAAAAGGTAGAGTTCTACAGCAACCAAAGGTAGAGTTCGACAGCACCAAAAAGAAAACCCCCAGATGCCGCTTGCTAGCAGGAAGGCCCAGGCAGCATTCAGCATTCAGCATTCAGCCAACAGGTCCCGCGGTGGTCAGCTTTGATTAGTGGAAGCCTGCTGCCGTAGAACCTCAAGCTAAAATAAAAAATATGTGGCTGCATATGGGAGAGGACGGCGCACGGAGAGGAAATCCTATGCGTGGGGATGATCGATGGCGACACAGATACCAAAGCATGACTCCTATAGGAATATGGGTAGCCACAAATGCTTGGATACCTAGATGGGGAAAATGAAAAACAATTTAGACAAATGGCTTCACATATGTATTTTACCTTGGCTCTTCAAGCTGCTCTTAGACACAAAAACCAAAAAAAAATTGTGGTAGAGATAGAGTGGGATATGTATTAATGGTAAAAAGCTAACTACTATATGAGTGGGCTGAGAGTAGGTTATAAAGATCTGCATGGACTACACGGCCATGCAGGAAAACACTAGAGTGGAAGTTAATTAATACGTTGCAGAAGTTGAAGAAGAAAGCACATAGACAAAAAATTTGCTTGGATGATCAAGTTTCGAGAAGTTTGGCAAATATATAAATTGCATGTCCAAGAGGACAAAGTTTGCATTGCATTGGCACAGCTAAAAAATAATGGAAAATTCATTGGACTTGTCATGAATGTAGTGCTGGAGAAAGCAATACTAAAAAGTCACCTGAAAAAAAAAAAAAATTGGCCATGAAAGACATGTTGAGCACCGGTGAGCTGCTTGGATCAAGAAATATGTGGAACTTCAGCACTAAAGTTATGCTCTATGCCATGGAAACTCAAAGGAATGACTAGAGCATCCTTCTCCTGAAATGTAGTAATTTTACTGCTGAGTGTAGGCAATTCTTTGTTTTAATGCTGAGTGTAGGAACATTACCGATGCTAGAATTGTTGAGAGCCAACCTTTTCACCCTTCAATTCTTTGTGGAGATCATCATCTTGATGGTCCGGAGTATTTAGATCACCTGCAACAACTTCATCTTCCATTCCAAACATCTTCGATGCAAGGGTTGAGAGAGGTTCTCAAGTATGAATTCGCAATGGTTATGCATTTTGCAAAGAAAAAGCATGCTCCCTTCGATGTCATTCAATGAGTCTTAAGAAATTTTGCCACCTTTGTTGGTATGTTGCCGGTGTGATCTCTTACTGTCTGTGGCCATCGCGTGGGATGGCAGCAGCGGCGGCATGTATTTTAACTTCGACTAGTTCTGCTTTCCGCGGCTGAAAACACGAGGCCAAAATTAGTGCAAGCTGTCTAGCTAGAGTCATCGATCTTTATGCAACGAAAGCAGCTACATCATGCACGATGTGTACTTCATCTAGTTGACGCCATCTCTGCTTCTGTAGTGGAAATCACAAGCCCAAAATATAGAAGAACGTAAACATATGCCTGCCTTGACGGAGGATTGAGGTGAATAAAGTATATTACTTCTCGGTTTCCCCATATATCCGATATATCCACCAGCCGGTACAGTCTGGCCAGGTAGATTGATATTCTACATGTTAAGTTTTTTTGGAGGAGCCGAAATTTCTCACTGTCATCTCACTCCATATATATTGAGTGCTCAAAGTTTTCTCTATATCATCAACCTGTGATCATCTGCTATATATTCCCTTTTCTAAAAAAAAAACCTGTGATCATCTGTTAGCTCATTCTTCTTCATCTTACAGACTTCATTCCACCAGGCAAAAGAAGCAAACAATGCGGCCGTCGTCCTCCTACTTGTCATCATGGCAGACAGTACGTGCACAAGCTATATACGTATATGCACACGCGTAACAAGTCGGATGACGTGGTGTCCCTTTGTTGAGTTTTTTTTTTTTGCTAACAAACATGTTCTTGCATTTCCATTAGATCCACATCCGTTACACCACTGCTCCGTTCGTTATATAGCAACCAATTGATATTTTTGTTCTCCAGCAGAGTCACAAAAAATATGTTGACATAAATTTGATTAATGTCAACACAAGAGACAATCGAACATGCAACACACAAGGGTGTACCTTGTACTGCTGATGCGTAAAAATAGAAGCTCTAGGTTTTCAAAAACCATATCGTATGATTTCATTGGAGAGCGTGACAAAGATGGATGAGCGCTCACCTAGGAGGGAACCCATCGTGGCAAGCACACTTGGATTGCTCTAGGACTGGTAGGCCACATAGGGTACCTTCAAACACTTAGAGTCGGCTTAGATCCTATTCTAAAAATAAAACCAGAATTTTTGGTTTTCTCCTTGGTACGTATTTCATAATTAGCTTGACACTATTATCCATATCTAAATTGAATGATTGTCGATGTTTTACGATCGAGAGCCTGCCATAGGGTGACCCGAGCAGTTTGTTCGGGCCTCAAGAACCTGGAACCTGGTGATTTGTTGTAGGGTTTTTATACTAGTTCGGGTCCTCAAGCATGGATCGAGTAAAGACCTTTACGTCCAGTCGACATGAGCCTGTTTTTGATTGACGGGGTCAACCGGGGAGCTTACTGCCTCGATTGTGTGTGTTCAGGTCAGTTGTTGAGGTGTCCCTTGGTCGTCTTTTATATCAAGGAATGGATGGAGGGGCACGCTACGGTCCTAGTCGGATACAAAGAGAGTTGTGCGAGGAGAACTCGAACTTCCTACTCTAACAGAGATCTGAGTAGGTTATATCCTAGTTACAACAGAAGTCCTTGTAGCTCTGCTCCGCTGCCTTCTTTTGGAAATCATACCGCTGGGTCGATAAAACCCTACGGTAGATTCAGTAGAGTTCTTTGGTGATACCGCACCCACAATGATTTATATATGCATTTGGATGGCTCGATATGAACTGCGCAATGGAGAAATAAAAAATATGCATTTGAAGAGAAGCTCCATATTTTCTTGACATGCCTTTTTTAGTTCATCAACAATATTTGCACAGGAAAATACATATTTATTTTGACCCGCAAGTCCATGACACAACATTAGTAAGCAGTCGCTAGGTAGTACACTGAGTTTACAATCTTATATAGTACTGTTATAAGATGAGGACTGGGAAGTATCAGATCATTATTCTTGTTCAGGGGGGTCATTGCTTGATTAGAGTGCTAGCAATAGTCTATGCACCAGCATCGGAACCAGTCACAGTAGCCGTCATCGTTGTTGGAGGGGTTGTCATGTCGGCATGAAATAAAGCAATCATCGTCGCCATAAATTGGAAAACATACCCCTTTATAACTCCCGCTTAGTTGTTTGCTACAAGTATCTTTCTGTCCGAATGTTGACTCTGCATGGTTCAGATCCAGGCATGGACATTTAGGCAATAAATGTTGAAAGGGCATCAAACAACTTTTAGCAAAAGATTAATCAAATTACATTGCCACTTGCAACATGTATGTAGTTTATGAATGTGGCTGTGTGCATACCACGAGCTGCCATGACGATGGGTAGGAGGATGACGACTAGGAGGACAACAGAGAGATTCATTTTTGCAGGTGCCATTGCTTCTTATCTGGTGGAAGTTAGTACATTGAAGTGGACTGAGTGAGCAGATTTGTAGCGATGGAGTTTGGAGAAGTTTGGCAACCACTAGACTAAGAGTGAGCATATATATACTCTGAACAAATAAAAACTATCAATAAACAATGGGAAATCCAGGGGAGTTACAGCTAGGAATGGTGGCAACTCCAAACATTATGGGCAGCAAGTCACAATATAATGGCCATGCCTGCTTTGATACTGCAAGCAACTCTAAATATTCCTCCTCTTGATGCTGTACACAATGTGGAGTAGTATAGTCCAACTCTGTGGTGCTTTTCACGAGGAGGTGCTACAGCTGGTTGTGCTTTTGTGGCGGCAAACACTGGGAGAATAATCCAAGTTTTTAATTAATTCCTAAGTAGAATAATCCATGAGCGGAGGATTGTAGGTGAATATATGTATATATAATCTCTGGTACTGTAATGTTTAGGCAAGCTTTGATTTACCCAAACAATCTTCTAATTAGTCTGATTGATCTATTTGTCTTGCTTCAAATTATTGATTTCTTGGTGAGGTGGAGCAGCTAAATTTCTCCTCTGCTTGCACATGACTACATATTGTAAACGTCTCGATCGATCCATCTATCTCATCCAGTCAGCTGCTCACTAGCTCATTCTTCGTCATCGAAACTGTATTAAAAGCTATAAGCAACCGTCTTAATGGCGCCTAACATACAAATCTCATTTGAGCGGTCTATATATGCATTTTGATGGCTCGACATGAGCTACGCAATGGAGAATCCAATTTGCATTTGGAGAGGTGCTTTGTTTTTGGTAAGATGCTAATTTCGATCATCAACAATATTTGCACAAGAAAATACAAGTTTATTTTGACCTACAAGTCCAAGTCCATGACACAACGTAAGTAAGCAGGCGGTAGGTACACAAGTGTACAATGTTATATTTATTATTGGATGAGAGCTGGGAACAATTAAATTATCTTTCAGGTGGGGATCATTATATCATTGCTGGATCGCAGCGCTAGCAATAGCCTTAGTGAGGTGCATTTGCTTTGGCACCAACGTTGTAAAAGTTATATAAATTGTCGTAGTTGTAGCCACTTTCGTATATGCATACATTATTTCAGTTGTCGTCATCGTCTATCAGTCTAAAGCTTTATAATTACCGCTCAGGTGATTACCATTCACGCACCCAACAGACGCTGACTCCACATGCATGGTTCAAATCCAAGCATGGACATTTAAGTAACAAATGTCGAAGGCGCATCAAACAACTTTTAGCCAAAGATTAATCAAATAATATTGCCTCTTGCAAAATGTAGTTCATGCATGTGCATGCATACATACTACGAGCTGCCATATGGCGATGGGTAGGAGAATGGCAAAGAGATTCATTTGTGAAGGTGTGATTGCTTCTTATCTGGTGGAAGTTAGTACGTACGTTCAAGAAGATTGAGTGAGCATATTTGTCACGATCGAGTTTAGAGACGTCTTGCAATCACTTCACTACCCAAATAGGAGGATCCATCATATTTGCTGCTAAGAATGCTAGGAGAAATTAAAGCAACTCTAAAAATTGCGGGCTCTAGACGACGCAAAATGCACCTTTCTAGGCGGGCGGGTGTGTTGTGGTGGTGGCAACTTGAACCTAGAAAAGAAGAGGAGAGAAAATCAAGCATGGATTAAGGTTAGAGTATTTGGTAGGGTTCTCGCATGTACCTGGATAGACAAATTTCAAAATTTTGAAAATTTCGGACGATAGATGAAAAAAAAATTTCAACCCAACCAGTAAACAGGATATCTCAGAAATTTCGGATTTTCTCGCCGAGATTTTTTTTTTTCTCAGCTATCCGCAGCCTAACGTATTAAGAAGCGATGTCTAGGTTTGGGCTGAAGAGCACTATGGAGTTCAGTCACAGTACGTTAAGTACGTTATATTATGTTGTATTAAGGATAAGAAGGTACAGAGGTATCATTTCTTATATATGCATCTGGTGAAGCCGATTTTTTTTTTTTTCTATTTATCATGTCCAATAAGGATCATTAAGGTTCTTCTATATTTGCAAACGACAATGAAAATAAACAGCTGTGTGATTGTCAGGGGGTGTAGACTGTAGAGTCAGGAAGTTTTTATTCAATTGTGCACTAGCTACGCAACTGTGCACTTATCTCGTAAAGTTCAGATGTTGTTCTAGTTCTGAAAATTGAGATGCTGCAAGATTGTTTAGTATACCAGTCATCTACTTGTCGACAGCAAGACAGAGGTGAACATACGACTGCAGGAAGACAATGAAATGTACAAGAAGTATGCACTACGCTGCTCAGCCATATCTACGTAGTACTAGTGTATAGAATTTGCTTACCAGAAGAGTGGTGTGATGATGCCTGGTTTATATTGATGTGTTTTTTTTTGAAAAAATATTGTAATTATGTTTATCTTATTTAAGTTTGATCCATTATCTATCAAATAGCAACACAATGGTATACAAATGATACTCATGATTGATCTTTAGTTACATGTCAAACATTAAACATCAAGTAGACGACCACTTGTCTGTGGATTGTATATATAACATGTCTTTTTAGCCGCGGCGTAAGTTGGATTCAAGACTCTTATAGACAGCCTCCCATCTGTGGGTTAAACATGCCTTTAGTTAGACCAACTGGCAGTGCTATCAGACATATGGTACCACACCCTATCATCTCTGGTTCATGTCTGCCAACAAGCCAGTAAGGCACCATTTTGCTTTATGCGTCAGCATTGATGGAAAGTTGGAAACTTTTACAACTGTTGGGCAAAATAGATGTCTGCAGAGAATATTGGCCTCCCAAGATAATCGATGTCTGCGCATGGGCTGCAGTGGACATCTCAATGCATGACCTAATTTTTAATCAGCAATTTCCTTCTGGGTGAGACCATTGAAAGCCAAACCCTTTAACCGGCGGCCACCATGAGAAGTAGAAGGATTATCACAGCGCCGGCTGCAGAGAGATTCTTTTTCTGGAGGTGCCATTGCCAAAACGCTAAATGGCAGTTGTTGGGTCAGCCCCCTCATAGTAGCGAGTAGGGCGTGTACACGGTGTGGACATGTTGTGTGCATGCGCTACACGTTTTGTAAGATCATGACAAAGTTCATATACTTATGAAGCGGAAATTAGAAATTTTGAAATTTCATCGGCCAAACATATAAATTTACCAAGCTTAAAAGTCAATTTGACCAAACATCTAATAATACTAGTTTGGCAATTCTCAAATAAAATAACAAATTACAGTTTCCAAGTAACAAATTTCACACTAATATTGTTGGGGAGGCCAAGGGCCTGTCACCCCCTAGTTCGGTTTCGAATACCGGGGGTCGCTTTTAGGTGGCAATCCGCCGAACGTGATCCCATTCGGTTCGTTCCGGCGCCGCGAGCGGGCGACGACTTGGCATAGAACCGAGAGTGAGGCTTTCGGGTCCCTCGCCTCGAGCTCCTCGCCAGTGCGGTTGGCCAAAGTAGGGAGCATCCTTTGACATCGGGCGGAATGCCTTGGCGCTCGGTTTGCTTCTTTGTGTCCTTGCGTGGATTCGTCAAATGGGTGACCGAATGAGCGGCTCTCGGCTCGGTGGGACCAAAGGCGACGCCGAGTGGTCCCCGGGAGCGCTTTGGGGAGCTGGCTCAAAAGGACCAAGGTGCCCCGCCCGGCTACGGAATATCCGGCATCGATAGTTGAGGGGCAGTTTGGTCATGTAAAGTAATACGATCGGGCTATAAATAGTCCTCTCGCGGGATGGAAAATTAATGAGCAGAAGAGCTACCATAACTTCATCCAAGCTAAGCGTTGCTACATCATCGCTGTAATACGAAGGATCTCAGGACAAGATAACAAATAAACTGGATTCAAGCGCAGGCGACGATAAGATATCTTTTTTCTGAAAGGACAATAGATTCTCAGTACAAAAAAAAAAAAAAAAAAAAAAAAACCCCTCAGTAGGTAGGTTCTTTTGCTCCATAATTTCGTATCCATCCTTTCAGTTACAATAATTGGATAAGAAATCATGACAAGCTAGCAAACATTTGAGGGCGTCACTGCACACAGATTACTTATCACATATTTTCCATCTATTTTGCAGGTCATATGATGCCTGGAGTGTTTGTCGATGGAATGGAACAAAATTCACATCAAGTCAAGACAGATTTATTTTAGGACAATTTTCTTTGTAGAGCATTAGTAAACTTTGAAAAACCTTTATTTATATACATCTCATAGAATTTGCTATCTATTTATTATTTACTGTTGTCGTTTCAAGTCCATAATATTTGTTATTGAGTCATTGGACACATTCAATTTTAATACCATTTTAATAATACTTGGTTGTCAAAATGTTATCTTAGTCTTACATATTGGACCTGTTATGCAGCTCCAGTGGTTGATGCTACCTGTTACTTGATATTGTATTGATAACTTTGCTGGAGAGCTAAATTAACTCGTCGTTTCTCAAGTTCTATTGTGTTTACATATACTATTTTCTCAGGCATGATTGCTCAAACCATGGCATTGAGACTTGAGAGGGGTAGTTTATTCGAGATTGCAGGTGTTTTGTTTTATAAACAAGACTGTACAAAATTGAAGTTGAAAATTAGACATTCCTACATATGCTATGGTCTATTTTATTCCAAAAAGATAATGTGCATGTGAGCCCCCGCGAGGAAAGGAAACAGAAGTCTTTGCTTCGCTGCAAATGGACACCGGTGATTTCAGGAGGTGATGATGGTAGCAGCATATATCATTCTGAGAGCTAAACAGAGTAGTAATACTACAATGTAACGTATAACATCAGGGTAGATCAGTCGCTTTTGGTATTCAACTCTGATCCATACTTGGCAGAAATGCAGAACCACAGACTCATCATGCTCCATTATTCCACAGATAAGACTACGAAATCTGCTGACTTGTTCAGTCAAGGAAAAATTTCAACTTCTTTCCCTGTCATATTTACAAAAAATTGTAAAACGTCAATTCATCGTGTGCAGCAAACATGAGGTCCATTTTGCAAAGCTCACTAGTTCAAAGTCTAATAGTTAATTTGACTTCTGACGTTCTTCATGAAGGTTTGCTGGCGGTCTTGATCAAATGGTAAGTCTGGAGTCACCTCAGAAAGCTCGAGCAGTACTTCCACATGTGAAATTTCCACGCAGATGAACTGTGGATGTGGCACACCACGATAACGATATTCGTCAACTGCAAAGTCTACGAGAAAAGTCCGTCTCCCTCTGTACAGTGTATGGATATTAGTAGTAGGATACCAGGAAAGTCCATTTCCCTTTGTACATGCCAGCTCTACATTTCTGATACTACCGAGAACTATGGACATGCGTAGCACCTCTCTGTTCCTCCTCGTCTTGATCCATCTGCTTCTGCACGTTTCAGCCCATGACTTCCTCTGGCCAGGCTCCTCGCTCTCTGTAGAGCATAGCTCCGACGTGCTCTTATCACCAGATGGCACGTTCACCTGTGGCTTCTACAACAGCTCATCTAATGCCACTGTCTTCTCCATATGGGTCTCCAAATCAGCTAAGAAGACCGTCGTCTGGAGTGCAAATCATCTCCACCCTGTGTACACCTGGGGATCCAGAGTCGAGTTAGACATCCATGGGAGCATGGCTGTAAAAGATTACAATGGACAGATCGCATGGACCAACAATGTAAGCTCTTCGGATCATGCCGACCGAGCTCAGCTGCTGGATACGGGGAATCTCATCATCAAGGGAAAAGGTAATGCAATTCTGTGGCAAAGTTTTGATTCCCCTACTGATACCTTGCTGCCCAACCAGAATATCACTGTGGCTACAAAGCTGGTAGCTACTCAGACGCTACTCGTTCCTGGCCATTACAGCTTCCATTTTGATGATCAGCATATACTTACACTATTTGACGATGAGAAGGACATCTCATTCATCTACTGGCCAAATCCAAATATCAATATCTGGGCAAAACAAAGAAACTCATTTAATAGCACCACAATTGGTGTTCTTGATAGCTCTGGGCATTTCCTTGAAGTGACAATCTGAGCTTTACAGCATCTGATTCAGGTCCTGGGATCGTGAGGAGACTGACACTAGACTATGATGGCAATCTCAGGCTGTACAGTATGGATAACCATGGGACATGGATCGTCTCATGGATGGCATATTCTCGGCTCTGCTATGTACGTGGTTTGTGTGGCCCAAATGGAATATGTGTGTATACGCCTGCGCCTACCTGTATGTGCGCACCTGGCTATCAGGCCATTGACCCTAGTGATGGGAGACAAGGCTGCAAGCCCAAGCTCACAGTTAGTTGCAATGGGAAGCAGAAGATGAGATTTGTGAAGCTACCCAGTACTGATTTCTTGGGGCATGATCAAGATGTGCACCACTCTGTTGCTCTCCATACTTGCAAGAACATATGCATGAGCACCTGTAGTTGCAACGGATTCAAATACTTTGAAGGAAAGGGTGACTGCTATATAAAGTTTGCTATTGTTGGTGGAGTCACTGAACCAGGTTTAGCCGGCCCTACCTACATCAAGGTCCCTGAGGGTGTGGAAGTGCTAGAATCCTCTATTCCACACTCACAACCATTTGGTCCTAAATACAGTTCTGGGTGTAGTAGTGCACTAAGCACAAATGTGACAGCTAATCTAGTGGATATGACTGAGGGAAGCCACAGTGGACCAAAATACTGGTATGTGGCTGGGTTCTTATCAGCAATTTTTCTGGTGGAGGTGATATTTCTCGTGTTAGGGTGGTGGTTTATTTTGAGAAGAGAGCGCAGACAACTAAGAGGAGTATGGCCAGCTGAGGTTGGGTATGAAATGATTACCAACCACTTTCGCAGGTATACTTACAAGGAACTGCAGAGAGCTACTAGAAAATTTACACACGAGCTTGGAAGAGGTGCATCTGGTGTCTTATATAAAGGGGTGTTGAAAGACGAGGGAAGTAGCAGTGAAAAAGCTTGCAAGAGTTAGAGAATTCATACACGACTTGTGCCAAATACAGTAGCGAGTTGTCGGGAAGATGATGCAAAAAAAAAAAACACAGTAAGAAAACACAGTTATGCTATAGAAAGCTAGAAGTCCGCCCAGGGAGGTGAGAGCACCGAGAGGAGCTAGAGCGCTATAGGCGCGCGACCGTCCTCGCCCAGCGTCGGCCGTGCATGGGGAAGATCTCCCGGACGACCACTCGCTTGGAAGATGGGAAGGAATCTCCGAAGTGGCTGTGGAACCTGACAACAATGGCGGCATCCGGGGTGGTCGATGGCGCACCCGGCTGGCAGACCTCCTACTTGTCCAGGAGGATGCGGCGCGCCTGCCACTCAGCTGGGGGTCGCGAAAGGCCGACTTCGCCATGAGGCGATCGTTGTGCCTTGGGATCCAATCCTTGTTGATTGTACGCGCCCGCCTAGCACGTGGCGGTGTCCTGATCAGGGGCTGCTCAAGGGGTAGTCGGAGGGAGTCATTGAACACGCGAACATCGCCCCCTCGGTCGGCGCCCGACGGCGCCCTAGAAGGGGCGATGGCGGGCGCCATAGACGGCGTAGAGCCGAGGGCGCATCAGCGGCGTGAGGGGCGCCACATCGGCGGGCCCTCCGAAAGCAGCCCTGAGCCACCACGACATCCTCGGGGAGGGCGGAGGATGCGCGAAAGGCAACCCGCCGCCGCGCCCCCCGGGTCATTGAGCGACGCGGCCGCCGCCTCACAAGCCGCCGCAACGAAAAGCGATACCAGCGGGGTGGCGCCCCCAGCAGACAGCCCCAACCGAGGGGCGCCAAGGTGGGGGGGACGACGACTGCGGCGCCTTTGGAGTTGGAGGCGAGGGCAAATTCTGCCCCTACCTCATCACTCCACCAGTCCCCCTCGGAGTTGGCGCTA
Source organism: Hyparrhenia diplandra (assembly GCA_015847255.1). Taxonomy (NCBI): domain Eukaryota; kingdom Viridiplantae; phylum Streptophyta; class Magnoliopsida; order Poales; family Poaceae; genus Hyparrhenia; species Hyparrhenia diplandra. The sequence continues at coordinate 161,963 of JADLZK010000668.1, read as the reverse complement.
CGATGAAGATACGGCCGGGCGAACAGGCCAGCCTCGAGCGAAGCTCGGCCTCCACGCCTAAGCCGCCCCACCACGACAAATCAATTAGAGCCAATAGCGCACATAGCACCTAAAAGAGCTATAGCGCCGCGGCACTTGTTTCTAGCCGCTTATAGCGAAAATAGCGCTATTTTTTTTTTTCATGGAATAAGATAATATTCCATCCGGGTTGGTATTATAAGTCGTTTTGGATAAGGTTTGAGTCAAACATTGGGAATATAAATTATTAATAACTTTTAAGTTGTTGAGTTTGTAAATGTGAAAATTATATGAATAGATTTGTGTTAAAAAATACTTTGATAAAAGTATACATATATCATATTTACATAAATATTTTTGTAATAATAAGTGGTCAAAGTTGTGTTTTGGAGACCGTGTCGCTGTTCTAAACGACTTCTAATACCAACCCGGAGGGAATAACTTTTAGGATGTCAACTAAGTATCATTGATTCATCGTTAATTATATTTTCATAGTATAACTATTTAATATCACAATGTAATTCTTTCTATAAATTTGATAATGCTTTGATTCTCTAAGTTTTTTTTCAATGACTTACAATTTGTGATTAATGGAGTATATTGCAGTGCTTGCAAATTAAACAAGGAAGAACTGCACGAGGCCCAGTGAGATTAAATAAGTATAGAAACTCTATTTTTTTATCCTATACAGGCGTATCACGAGCACGACACTGGTTTTTTTTTTTATAAGTATAGCATCTCTTCGGTTGCAACTGCGCGGCACGTCAACGCGTTGATCCCCTTGCAGCTATGAGATCCTGATCAGTATCCGTGCACGTTGAAGCCGTGATTCGCGAAATCACCAGAGATATGCCTCAATGGGTTACGTTGATCCCCTTGCAGCTATGAGATCCTGATCAGTATCCGTGCACGTTGAAGCCGTGATTCGCGAAATCACCAGAGATATGCCCTGTTTTAGCCTTCTCCACCTGTTTCATAATCCGTTTGGAGCCGATTTCGCCAAACGGCATAAAATAAAACGGGTTCACCGGTGAAACCAATAAAAACGTGTTCTCACATAGCTTCGAGGTGAAAGAAGCCAGATTCACCTCACCCTATATACATCGTTCTGCGAGCATATATTTAAGAAACTCTATAAGCAACCCTCAAAAAAAAAAGGAAACTCTATAAGTGTGGAGTTGTTTTTTCCCAAACGATTTAACAAAACTGCTAAAAACAAACTGCCGCCTCCTAGGGTTTGCTCTCGCGAAAAAAGAAAGGGCGGGCGACACCGCCGCCGGGTACGGCCCCCGCTCCCTCGCCTGCGGCCTCGTTGCTGGTGGTGACGAGGAGCAGGGGTCCGTCTCTTCAACAACCTGTCTTCGTAGGGTCTTGGTCGAGTCCTAAGTCTAGGGTTTGCTCGCCGTCGATGTTCGGTGGTGGAGTTAGGTTTTGCCGAAGGAGCGTGGCTCCTCTGCGGTTTGCTTTTCTTGGCGACGCCGGTGATGCGGAAGCGGCGACGCTAGCCGAATAAATTACCCCAGCTTTTTCGTTCTCCGATGGCGATCTTCTCCTACGCCAACGGAGAGGCCGGGAGACCTGGTCTAGGAGTCAAGGACCGACGCATCGTTGTCTTCTTCAGGTGATGATGTTATTGACCCTGTTAATCTCAAGGAAGATGCTCTTTGAGAAAACCTGAGCTTTGCTCGGGTTGCCGGCGGTGGAATCGAAGGATGCGTCGTGGGTACGAGAGTTGGCCGATGCGCGGGAGGCAAAGTGTACTTGGCTGATTCGCCTAGAAATAAGCTCCTCCTTCCGCGGCCTCCACCTTGTGGAGTTTGGCTCGTGCCCGACAACGATTGGAAAGCGGCTTCAGCGGCGGTGACGAACGGATGCCGTGGAGGAAGATGAACAAGAGTTATGTACTTTTCTGTAATTTTTCTTTTTTTGTGGATTCTGCTTTGTAAAAGGGCCGGTGTAATACGCTAAGATCAATACATTTTCCTTCTTAAAACGATTTAACAAAAAACTGCTCTAGATCTACGGACATAGAGCCGAAGAAAAAAAAAAACGGCTTCACCTAAAGCCGTGCCAAATGGGGCTATTCTAGGCAGCAGCATGCATGCGGGTGCATGGAGGACCAGCTGAGAGCATTGATCAGGATGATCTGATACAGGTCGTCGGTGTACATCACGCCTTCGTCTGCGTGGTGGTGGGTGGCTTCTGCCGCAGCCGGCTGGGGCGCCCCCAGGGTCGAGAGCTAGCGACCCTATTCTGTCGGTGTACATTAACGACTCTATTTTAAAATATTCTAATCCTAGCTACAACACACACGCGCATCACACGACGAGCAGGGCACTGGTTTTTCCTTATATATACCATACAAGAGAGAGAGAGAGAGGGGACAGAAGAGAGAAGAAGGAGAGAAGAGATATGAGTGTGGCGGTGGTGGGCGACGGCATAACAGGACTGGTAGCAGCTTATGAGCTGGCCAGGAGCGGCGGCGCCAAACGGGTGACTCTGTACGAGAAGGAGGACCATCTCGGCGGGCATGCCTGCAGGGTCGTGGACGTCGTCAACGACGACGGCCACGTACTTCACCTCGACCTCAGCTTCTTGGTCTTCAACCGGGTAAACAACAAACACACACACGTGTCGATCTGCATGCGGATCAGAGATCAGTATTCAGTAGTCTAGCTATATATGACATCGATATATATATATATATACTATTATATATGGCATGGACGATATATATACGATGATTGCACTACGTACAGGTGACAAGCCCGAACATGACGAAATGGCTCCAAGAGCTCGGGGTGGAAACCGAGAGATCGGACATGTCCTTCTCAGTGAGCACGTTGAACGGAGCAGGAAGACTTGAGTGGGGCAGCCGCAACGGCATAACCGGCCTATTGGCGCAGAAGAGGAACTCGCTTAGCCCGAGCTTCTGGCGCATGATCCTTGAGATATCCAAGTTCAACAACCATGCTACTAGGTAATAATCACTGCGCTCGCGGCATGCTCCTAGGTAATGATGAGAATACGCTTTGTTTAGGACAGCCATGCTCCATATATATATATATATATATATATATATATATATATATATATATATATATATATATATATATATATATATATATATATATATATATATATATATATAAAAAAGGGTACACATGCATCCAAGTGAAAAGTACATAAGCAAAAGCGTTGAAAGTTTTAAAACGTTGTATTCTCTCAATTGATTTTCAAAATTAAACTCCGATTGCACCATTATGTTCTTTTAAGATAAATCACTAAAAAAAGTCCTAATTTGTAATTTAGAAAAATTATATTTTTATTATCGTACAAAAATATATCTAGAACATCACATGTATACTACCAGGCACCACAAAAACAACATAGAGCATCACAAAATATAATACAACAACACATGTATACTACATAAACATCACAAATATATTATAGAAGATTAACTGTAGTAGATGAACATCTATGTACCACCTCCATTCCAAATTATAAGTGACCTTGACTTCTTTTTGTAAACTAGATATACTCATGAAAACATAGAAATTAAAAAAAAATAAAACTATGTAATAGGAAAAGGGAGTATACAAAGGGGGAAAATCATGTAACAAATAAAGGGAAATACTTAATTGCAAAGAAATAAAAATAAATATAATAAATATAAAATAAAACAAGAATAAAAATACTTATTTAGCTAATTAATTGAATCTCAATCTCCTCCTTCAACCCACTTGACACACATGCATGCATAGAATCTTTATGTTATTTAAATTATTGAAATGTGATATCTACCCAAACTTACGATTAATGAACCGTTTAGAGATTATTATTGCAAAAATATGCCGAACAAAATGAGACCCATGAAGTCAATGTTTTGACAAAGCTTTTAAAAACTAGTTGCAATATTTTTTATGAACCACTAAAATATCCAATAGAATAATTGCAAACACATTATTTTCTAGAGCTTTTCCTATACTTGAATTTCCTCTCGTTTCCTCCCATTTCCTCACCGATTTTCTATTTTTGTTGGCAAGGGTACATTGGCCATTTCGCATCTTCCCACTCCCTCACCCCGCACCGCATCCCCGACCCTGACCCGCGACCCCCGCGCGCGGTCCCTCCCCGTCCGCTCCAGCCGTCGTAAGGAACCCGCCCCTGATCCCGCCGAAGCCGCCGCCCCTGAACCCCCTCCCCGGCCTCGCTCGTCGCCCTGGGCTGAGCCGCCTCCGCCCCCCCTGCGCGAGGTTCACGGTGGTCTGCCGGATCCCCGTGCACCCTCGCCCGGTCTTCTTCCCTCCGATCCGGATCTCTACGACCGCGGCGGCGCGGCCAGCAGGAGCAGCGCGCAGCGGCAGCAGAGCCACGGCGCGTCGTCGTCGTCGGAGGCTGGAGCTTAGCCGCAGCCCGGAGGCGCACCTCGCGGCATTGCCGTCTCCGCGCCCTTGCCCAGCAGGAGCAGGCAAGAAGCGGCACTACTGCTGAGCCACCGGCGCGTCGGCGGGCTGGCCACCCAGCCCCGTTCCTCCCCGTCCCCAGGCCCAGACTCCTGCAAGTGCACCGTGCACAGCACAGGACAGGTGAGATGTGGCATCTGTTTCCTTTGTTGAATTTCAATTTTCAGATATATTCAAGGAATGCCATTTGTCTAGTTCCTAATAAATGCATTTCAATTTGAGATGTCAACAACACCTAATAATGCATTTCAAATGCGTTTCAATCATGTTATTGTCATAGGTTGTTGGCATTAGACAGACAGCAATCAATCGATAGGAATATTTGAAAGCTTGCATAACAAATACCTCTTTAAGTCATTAATCAGAGACAATTCGTGTAACAGCAGCTGTGAAGGGTTCTGTAATCATGTAACAGTAGACATTAATCTGAATGGATCTTTTCGTTGTGAATAGTCTCCAGAGCCTTGATTTGTCTTGTGGTGTTGGTTATGCCTAATCGCCAAATAAATCTCCACTGGGCTGTCCAATTTCAATTTGGTACACGTAATCCATACAAGGGCGATGAAGATCGAGATTCCGATCTGATCCACGTAGCAGTTGTCTGAATATCAAAAAACTTTTAAACCAGATCTTAGTGAATATAGTTGGGTGAGGAATCTCACTGCCCTGTTGTAGTGTTCTAGTGGTGATGCTTGGTACTGATACTTGGTGCTAGTAGCTAGTGTTAACTGTACTATGGAATCTCAGTTTTAATTTGGTGACCTAAACTGTAGAGTAATTGATGCGCAATGAGTATGTTCTGTAGAATTGCTTGAATGCAGCAACTTGGCATGTTTCTTGTTATTATGCATAAACTTTGTTGCGCCAGTAGCTGTGCACATCTGGATCATGTAGCTGCCATATGTGTATTATGAACTTGATAAGTTCTACCAGAACCATAGGAGGTATGCTGTTATTTAAATTTTGCAGACAATCATTTGAATCTTTATCCCTTGGCACACATTGACAGCTATCACTTTCCTGCAATCGTGATGCTATTTTAATTGGAAAACATGAGACAACAACTTAATCGCTAACTTGGATATCTTACCGCCAAAGAAAAAGAAGTGAACAGTCTTGCATTGAGATTTACCATTTTCCTCCCATTTCCTCCCCGCTTCCTCATGCCTTCATGGTCGTCGGATCGATCGCTTCTCGGCTGATGTGAGCCATCCAATTTTCCCCAATTATTGTAAAAATTTCTATTTTCTACGTTCTTTTTGTGTTGTTTCTATACAACATAAATGATATGCCTATTATTAAAGGGACATTTCTATCGCCTATCTATAACAACTTTTCCTATCTTAATTCCTGTGTAGATGTAGATATATTTCGTCGTTGTATAAGAACCCATTTTCTTGTCCTCTCCAGCTTTAGTTTAAAAATCATTTATAGTGGCGGTTCTTTAGAGATGTTTTTGAAGATCACGATTTTTACTGGCCTTTCACATTGGCGGTTGGTAAAAATACCAGTGAAAATAGGTCTAGAATTGCTAGTACAAATCTTGTCTATACTAGTGGAAGTTATGTTCTTTTTGGATCCTTACCCTCTCTTTGTCTACATAGTATAGTAAGGCCCCGTTTGGCGCACGACTCCTTCACCAATTTAATGAGTTGTTTAGAACTGTTTTGTAGCCAAACGGTGTAAAATAAAGCGGTTTAACCTAGGACGCTCTGAGTATGTGTATATGTATGCGTATATACACACAGATTCTCTATACCCACGCACAAGGTATGTGTTGTGCGTACATCCTACCCCACGTGCTTTTTAATTAGTTTATTTATGTTTTCTTAATTGTATCTTCTTCGTGTGGCTGTGCACATAGCCAATTCCCACATATTTTATTTTTGTGTTTTTCTTAATTCTCTTATTTTTCACCCAAAATAAAATCAATAGCAACTCTTTCTATTATCGAAGTTATAACTTTATTGCAATCCATTTACAACCAACACTTTTAGGCCACGTTTGGCATGACTTCTTCATCGACATCAGGAACTCTTTTGTGCCATGTGGAGTAAAACAAAATAGCGATAATAACGAAGCCTCTTAATTAGATCTTGCTCTGCGGAGGTGTGAGCTAGGATGGAGCCAACATAGTGACTTCACCTAGCATCACATCGTAGCCTTGCATATAGGGTTTTGTAAGAGCATATTTTAAAAAATTCCACATGTGAAGTTTTTTGCCAAACAGTTTATGTATACCAAAACAGCTCTATATCTACCTATAGAGATGTTTGTGGAGTTGAAGCCTAAAAAACAGCGCTTCATTGGTGGGCTGAAGTTGTGTGAAACAGAGTCTTAATTAATTAACAAATTTCAAACTCCCTCTGCCAACCCACTTGACACACATGCATGTATGGAATCGCTTTTGTTGTTTAAAATTTTAAGATGTGATATCTCCCCAACCGTAGGTTCCATTGATGAACCAAAGAGGATTATTCTCACAATCCGATTAATTCCGGGGTGACACATGGCCGACGCACCCGAAGACGGGGGCGGCGCCGGCGTAGATGGGGGCGGCGGTAAGGCCTCGCAGGAGAGAGGAAGGGAAAATTGATCTTTATTGCTTGTCTCCCTAGAGACTATAGACCCCTTACTTATATAGCCCAAATAGTGGGACTTGTAAATCAAGCAACCTCTAAAGGTTTCCTTTATAGATTGGAACCTATTTACAAGGAACCTTATTCGCTACCTAATAAGAGATTTCCTTATAGATTGAAATATCCCTTGCACACCAAAAATCCTAAGATAATCCTAACCAAACTCTTTCTTTATTTTTGCATTAATTACCGAAGAAGCCGCGAAGGGAAGGACGCGGGCGGCGGCCGCGCGCCCGCCCGCCGGTGGCGCTGCTTTCGCCCTCGTGGGCCCCTTTGGGCCCGACATCTTGGGCCCTATCTCATGGCACGTGACATCCCCCCACCCCTTCCAAACGGGCGCATCCTCACGCTAGATGAATGTCCATTCGATGACGCCTAGAGAAAGTTCTCCGCAATACCCGCACGATAAGCTCTACCTCAGAACCGCCCCCCGTGCATCGGGTTTCGGAGGATGATGTTCTCCCCGAAAGCGGCGCGGTGCGAACTCCGTGAGGTAGTGGAGGTTGCCGATGTAGCCATGGTAGATGTACGGGTGGATGGCGCCCTCGCCGCTGGGCCCCTGCCTCGACGACGTGCCTCGAAAGCGTAGCTCCCTTTGGGACCCCACCTCAAGGTGTTGATGCACCATGTCGCGAGGCGGACTCTCCAGAATAGGAAGTGGTCGTTGGCCGGAGGGGTGATGAAGAGTGGAAGGAGGCGCCAGATTGTGATGTCGCTGGGGTCGGGGTGTGGGCGCCTAGGTTCAACATCGCACCATACATGAAGGAGCCGATGTCGAACATTGATGGGGAGAGCGATGTGTTCCTCATTCGCATCGTTGTTGATGTGGACGTTGTCGACGGTGGAAGAAGAGGCGGTCCATGCCGCCGAGGAAGACGACGCGAGCAGTCCCACGTGGTGGTGCCGTGGCCGTGCTGCCCAACAATATGGCGGCCGGCGCCGCCGTTGTCTGGTGGTGTCGTGTAGCACCCGTATGCGATGTAGTTTGTCCCGCGGATCCCCCTAAAGCAAGTACCTCCAAAGAAATCCAGCAAGAGTGGTGAGCAAGTCGGTAGGTAGAAGCGGCCGTCGGCTAGAAGGAGGTCGCCCCTCCACCGCCCATGTCCGTGCTACGGTGCCCGTCGTGGTGACATTGAGGGCGATTCGCCGCAGTGCCGGGTCCTCTAGTGTCGCATGTCGATGTTGGACGAAGACGCCCGTCGATGTGTCGTAGAGGTCCAAGGCACTACCATGTCGCCGACATTGGCCCACCCGGGGCGAAGTCCCGAATGCCGACGAAGAGGCCGACCGAGGAGTCCAGTCCGGTGCTCCCCGCAGTTGGCGGGCGGTGGCGCCGCCGTGAACGCGTTGGCCTTGTCCGTCTGCAGCAGAGTACTGTAGCTTGTTGGAGGAGAAGTCCCATGTCACCCTCCTAGGCTTGTCAACTAGGGCAAGCCGAGGATGACGTCAACGTCGTTGCCCACGTGCATGACATAGGCGTCAATGTCGAAGATGTCCACGTCGATGCGGAGCGGGACGTCGAACGTGGCTGCTCTACAAGTCGAAGTCGCACTGGTGCCAGCGATGATCATCACACGCACTGGCTGAGTCTGCAGCCTCGTTGTAGTCTCGACGCGAGGGTCGACGTAGTTGTGCGTGGCGCCCGAGTCGGCGACGATGCTGACGCCTGTGCCTGAGATCATGCCGAAGAGGTAGAGGGAGTGTGCACCACGCACTGTGGAGTTAGGGTCCCCGAACAGACCCCGAGGTCGCTGCCATCGTGGGGGCGCCCCCTTCCGCGCTTGTCTTGTCATCGCTGTCGTAGTCGCGAAGATCGTGGATGTCGAACAGGTGCTTGCACTTGTAACCCCGTGAGAACGTCTCATCACAGCTGAAGCACAGTCCCGCCTTGCATCACTATGTCATCTCCTCCGGTGTCAGCCGTTTGAACGGTCGTGTCGATGTCGCTGCTGGTGCCGATGTTGGAGTCGCTGGCGTCGCGGGGAGGGGTAGGGCGCCGGCGCCCGCCGCTACCACGCTGTCTAGTCGGGGTTGTAGAGGATGGAGAGGCGGCGCCAGAGGCTCGCGAGTGACATGGCCGCCTCCATGTCCCTCGATCCCCGCAGCCGACGCCGGTCTTCGCGTTCCCCAAGTCCACCCAGGTCGATGTTGACTCGCCGCTTGTCGCCGAGGTGTCCCGCGGGCGACATGTGCCAGAATCGCCTCCGTACTGGCCGATGCCGCCGGCCTTTCCAAAGCGGCCGCGCCACCCGCAAATTACGCCGAGTAGCCGGGCCGCGTTCTCGTTGGCGTGTTGTGCGGCTTGTCCAATCGCCAACGGCTTCTCCCGGGACAGCGCATGTACCACTGCCGCGCTCCTCCCGTACCGGCGTACCTTGACCCCTGAATAATTATTCACAGCGATTGAGCCATGGTAGGGGATCGTCCTTGCTATCATACGTCGGAAGGACAACTTATGCACGAGGTGCAAGGCTCGGAAAGTGGTCAACAAACGGGGCGGGTGCGATGCATGCAATCCCGGTGCCGGCGCCCCTCCCGCGACGGCTCGCCGCCCAGCCGAGGAAGTTGGCCATCATCTTTTCCGCATCGCCTCGATGTCCGATTGTAGGGTTGACGTCTTGCCCTTCTCCGTTCGCCTTGATGAAGGCACGCCCGGAGCTTTCCATGATCGACTTCAGCTCCGTCTCGGCCTCCTAGAGTAGCTTGATCCTGCGTTCCTTCGCCGGATTGGTACCTGAGAGAGCGAAAGAACTTGATCGGCGAAGCCGTGTCGGTGACGGTTGGTGAAGGTGGAGAAGTGTGTGGACAGCTCCTTGAGCATCTTCTTCGTGTCGGCATCCATGGTGGTGGGTGGATCGTAGTGGCCTCCGGATACCGATGTCACAAACCGGATTAATTCGGGTGACATGTGGTCGATGCGCGCCGAAGACGGGGCGGCGCGGGTAGGGGGCGGCGCGGAGCGTGAGAGAGGAAGGAAAATTGATCTTTATTGCTTGTTTCCCCTAGAGATTACAGACCCCTTTATATAGCCCGGCTAGTAGGACTTGTAAATAAAGCAACCTCTAAAGGTTTCCTTATAGATTGGAACTCATTTACAAGCAACCTTTTTCGCTTACCTAATAAGAGATTTCCTTATAGATTGGAATATCCCTTCCACACCAAAAATTCCTAAGATAATCCTAACTAAACTCTTTCTTTATTTTCGCATGAATTAACGAAGAAGCCACGAAGGGAAGGAGGAGGCGGCGCGGCGCGCGCCCTGCCCCTGGTGGCGCCTTTGCCCGCCCCTCGTGGGCCTCTTGGGCCCGATATCCCGGGCCCTATCTCTGGCGGCACGTGACAATTATGGTTGCAAAAAAAAATAAGCCAAGCAAAATGAGTTTGATGAAGGCTCTGTTTTAACAAAGTTTTTTTTTTCAAAAATAGTTGCAACATATATTAAGATCCACTAAAATATCTAGTATATATAACTAAACCAAGAACAACATATTACTTTATTTGTACAGTGTTTAATGTGTTCTTTCTATACAATAGAAATGCTATACCTATTGTTGAAGGGACATCTTATCTCGAAACATATTTTCTTGTATAAGAAACAATTTCCTTATCTCTTATTTTAATTTAAATGTCACATCAACAAAATACCCAAATTAATGTCATGGAAACTAACCATTTGGACTCCCTCTTGCTTATGCATTATGAATTGTGCCACACATCTAACATGTTGCATAATAATTGTGCTACCACCATCTTTAATTTGGAACTGAAGGTACCTAGAGGAGCATGAAAGAAACGTTGATCTTGATCGCAATGAGACGTTGGGCCAGTTCATCAGTCCGCATGGATATTCCAAGCTCTTTCTGAGGCTTACCTTGTACGCCTGGCTAGCAGCTAATATAATAAGTGTCTAATAATTTGTCTCCTCGCATGCATCCATCGTGTTTTGAATTGGTTTCATTTTATAAAGATACCGTGTATAATATAATATGCTGGTGAGAAAATTATACACATATGTATTTTTTTGCACAGATTCCAATGTGTGCGTGCATCTGGTCATGTCCGCCACAGGGAGTACTGGGTTTCCCGGCTTTCTCTACCCTCATGTATTGCCACGAAAATCACCTTCTTGAGGTGCCTACTGCTTCATTAGATTTATAAACCATTTTCTACCATTTCTTGATTGATTATCAGGCATCACAAAAATTCTTTCAAACTCATTCATTTGCTTCTACTGTTTAATTCTCTATGACCATGGGTACATTTAGCTGTTTGGTCAGCCCCATTGGCAATACCCGGTGAAGGGCCCTTTAGAGTACCATGTGAACAAGGTATGTTTTCTTTCTTTTTCACTATACTACTTCCACTCCCATGCATATGATTTGAAGAGAGCAGCTAAACATACACTAATAAAAGGAACAATAGTTGTTACCATTCACATATATCGGCGGTGCGCAACATTGATATCTCAATGAATGCAATCTTTATTTATTTATTTATTTATTTATTTATGTACTGGCAGTTAAGAGGAGAGTTGGAGAGCATGGGTTGTCAAATTAAGACCAATTGTGAAGTCAAATCTATTTCAAATTTGGAAGGAGGTATATTATGTCGTCCCTTGCTATATTGCTATTCTTCAAACAATATGTTGAGTTCTTCATATTCCGTTAATTTTTATATAGTTTACGTCACTACCACATAAAGAAATTAACTTTTAGACACATTATTTTATTTTTATCTAGATGCGGTTGTGTTCTCACCGCTTCTAGAAATGGTTGTAGAACAAATATCCCATACAAATCAATTTTCAATAATGGCTTAAACATTAACCGCTACTAGATACCATTTTTTTGCCGCTAGAAATGCTTTGTATAGTAGTGTTGTTACTTATTAAGGGTTGCAATATTTATTAATGGGATACTTTTAATATATCTTAATTAAAAAACATTGATTGATAGATTGAATGAAGTTTATATTGGAACTTCATTCTACCACTTAGTAATCTACTATTTGGGAAAATCTAATTAAAACCTATATAGCTATATCCTAGGATGGAAGGAACATATGTTCTCGATCTAAAATCTCAATCTCCATTGCATGCGCTACAATTTTGAGATGTACATTTACTATATAGATACAACAAATCAAGTATTTATTCTTTATTTTCTTGCTATTAGGTGCAAATTCTTTTGTCCTTATTTGCTAGCTAGCCATAATTTGTTGTTGTGTGCCTATTCTTTCTTTATCGCAAAAAAAAGTCATATTATAGGTTTGTTAGTATAATTATAAGTCTCAAATCATTTTTACTTTGGAAAAATTAATTAAAAAAAAGTACCATATTTATGATACCAAATTACTATCATTTTATTTATTTTTTATGAAATATATTTTCATAGTATATACCTATTTGGTGTAAAAATATCTCAACAATTTTACCTATAAATTAACTTAGAATAGGTTCATTTTGATAAGAGAAAACATCCTTGCTTTATTTAGTGAGACATACTATAAAATTGTTTAGTAATGAAGTTCACGTTACCCGTGTGCTTTAAGTAGGTCAATCATAATTAGGTGATGATTATATTACTCAATAGAGAGAATGCACATATTAGGACATAAACTTAGAGACACCTTATTAAGAGACACTATCGATGCATACCATGGTTTGTTTTCTTGTGATCCCAAATAATGTTCCTATATTATTGTAAATTATGATATTTATTTACTAAATAAAACAACATTACATGTTTCTAGCAGTAGGTTACAAAGTCTTAGAGGCTGATGGTTCAAACGAAATGTATGACCAAATTATATTTGGTGTTCATGCACCTACTGCTCTAAAAATACTTGGAGCTGAAGCAACACATGATGAATTGAGAATTCTAGGTGCATTTCAATATACTAGTAGGTAATGCTGCATATTATGTTATTACATAAGAATATGATATAATATTATATATGTTGTTTTGTCCAATATACATGTTGATCGATATGTTTCTTCTTTTTTTTTTTTTTTGTATTTATCCCAGTGATGTATACCTCCACAAGGATGAAAGTTTGATGCCACAGAGCTCGTCTGCATGGAGTTCTAGGAACTTCTTGGGAAAATCAACGGACAACGCAGTGTTTGTTACATATTGGCTAAACCTGCTTCAGGTATCTATATAGTTGATACTTTGGCAGCTATCAACATTCATTACCAATTAGTAAGACTAAGTTTAATTTGTGTATCAATGATAACTTGTGTGTCTTGCTTTCTTGCAAAGAACGTTAAATCTGCCAGGCCTTTTCTTGCGACACTTAATCCATGTCATGTTCCCAATCACATATTACATAAATGGAACACAAGTCGTCCCAATTCCTTCAATTGCTGCTGCAAAGGCGTCTCTTGAGCTCAATCACATCCAGGGCAGGAGAGGATTATGGTTCTGTGGCTCATATCAAGGTAACTTCACTTGTTTAAAAGTACAACATGCATGCCCCTTGTACTACATTTTGTTTTTTTCCTATAATATATCTTTTGTATTTAACAACAGGCTATGGGTTCCATGAAGATGCGGTGAAGGTGTTGCCCATTGCACAAAGTTGTATTTGGTTCAAACACATAACCGAAAAAGTGTTTTGTAAGTATTTATGTTAGTACAATCATTTTATGGTATACCGAACAATCAATGCAGGCTGGGAAAGCTGCAGTTGAAGGTTTACTTGGAAAGAAATGTGACCTCATCCTCATGAATCCAAAACCGATGGTCCCATCATGGAGCCGAAGCAGTGGCACGCCATCTGGTGACAAGATTTCTTGATCAATACATATCAGTCGGTATATTGAGGTTTGTTCTTTTGTACATATGAACACATGTCCCAATGTTTAGTAATGCATGATTTTCACGCTTTTGTTTTCGTGATTAGGTTGGACGAGGAAGGAGACAATACATTCAGTTTTGGTAAAGCATGCCAACAATGCCATGTAAAATGTGACATACAAGTTCATGATCCCCTATTCTATTGGAAGGTTCTCTTCTCTCTCTCTCTCTCTCTCTCTCTCTCTCTCTCTCTCTCTCTCTCTCTTCTTATCAACTTGGTGGAAGTCTATTTCTTTCTTTAAGCCCCACACTTTGTCTACTTTCGTCCATACCTCTTATGTGATGCCAACATCAATGGTTCTCTCTCTCTCTCTTTGGCTGCCTTGCCATTCATTTTGTTAGGTTGCAACAGAAGCAGATCTTGGTTTGGCAGATGCCTACATCAATGGTTCTCTCTCTCTTTCTGATCATAGAGAAGGCCTTATGAATCTTTTTCTGGTAAATCCATTTCATTGCCCAATTTAATAGTACACACACGAGATTTACATCTATAGATTGACATAATGGTTTCTTGTATAATAATAATTAAACTCACAAACTATATATCTCCTTACAGATTCTCATTGCGAATAGAGATTTACATGTGCGCCGACGTTGCCAACAAAAGGTCTTGATGAAGCATCTATATTTCCCATAAAATTCAACTAAACAGTTTTCTTTTAAGTACCACACTTGAATACTCCTTCCCTCCCTCCCAAAGTAAATTAACTTTTTAGAGTTGTCCTAGTAAGTTAAATTGTTTTAAGTCTGACTAAATTTATAGAAAAATATCAATATTTATGACATCAAATTAGTATAACTAGACACATATGAAATATATTTTCATAATCTACTTTTTGGTGTCATATATGTTGTTATATTATTCTTTATAAAGCTAGTCAACCTTAAGGTAGGTTGACTAAGGGTGATTCTAACTAGGAGTTGGTTTATTTAATTTCGAGCAGAGAGTATTATACCCTATATAAACTCCTGGACACCTCTCTTGCTGCAGAAGCTATATAGGAAGGGGTTGGTGGACACCACATCTTTTAACTGCTGGGATTGCATCAATAAAATATATTTTGTCCCATGTCTCAAGGAAAAACACTATAACACAATCTCGTCGAAATATCTCAGAACACTATGATCTGGTTAGTGCAAATATGTCTATATCAGATTAATTTCTCAATCATCCCCATCCATCTAAAAAATTTACATATGTGTGCAGATGGTTAGTGCAAATATGTCTATCAGATTAATTTCTCAATCATCCCCATCCATCTAAAAAAATTTGCATATGTGTGCGCAGAGTAATGATTTCTTTGCCCTTTTTTTGGACCCGACAATGAATTATTCTTGTGGAGTCTTCAAGGTATGTTTTCGATCTCTTGTAATTCGCCTGTAGTTTTGTAATTAAGTTGTGTTTGGAATACCAGTATATATTCTCAAACTAGCTTAATTACTTGGGCATTGGCTACAATGGCAGGTGGAGGATGAGAGCTTAGAAGTAGCCCAGCTACGTAAAGTTAGAGCTCTGATAAACAAGGTAAATTTATTATATGTTCAGATCAATATATATGTACTTCTGAACCAACCACTGCTTGCTTATGCATCATGGACCTAATGATGATGAATTGATAATATCTTTCGGTATATATCCATTTAACTAAAGGCTAATGTGGAGCGAGGCCATCATGTTCTTGAAATCGGTAGTGGCTGGGGCACTTTAGCAATAGAGGTGGTGAGGCAAACAGGTTGTAAATACACCGAATCACATTATCGGAGGAGCAACTTAAGTATGCCTAGAGAAAAGTGAAAGAAGCTGGATTAGAGGTCATCATCAGTGCTATACAATACCACTATTCTTGTTTATTAATAATATATATTGGTAAGTTCAATTTCAAGGTATTTTTTCTGCTTTTTTTCAGGACCACATAATTTTCCACCTATGTGACTACCGTCAAATACCAAAGCGCCACAAATATGATAGGATTATAAGTTGGTAAGTACGTGAGTAGTACAGACACCAAACCAATTTTTATTGAATGGCTGATCAAAAGCACAAATTGATAGATATGTTCTTGTCTTCATTCAATATTTAGTGAGATGATGGAACATGTTGGCCATGAGTACATGGATGAATTTTTTAGCTGCTGCGAGTACCATTTAGGAGAATATGGCTTGTTTGTCCTCCAGGTGCATGCCATTCCTCAAAATGACACTTATATATATCAGTTGCATTGTATATATATTTATATATTTTCCATTTTTTTAGATTGACTAGATACTAATTTTCATCTAAAAATTAATATAAACACAGGTTAGCTCGATCCCAGAGGAACGGTATGACGAATATAGGAGGAGCTCGGACTTCATAAAGGAATATATTTTCCCAGGTGGTTGCGTTCCTTCTCTAGCCAGGATAACTACTGCCATGTCCAATGCATCAAGGCTATGGTTTGTACTCTCAATATGAATCAACGAGCTTAATCATCGTTATTTTAACCAAGCTTGCATTGGCATATAATATTTCATCGAGTATTTGTATTTGATCCAGCATCGAACACGTTGAGAATATTGGGTATCATTACAACAAAACTTTAATGTGCTGGAGGGACAACCTCATGGCAAACAAAGAGTGAGTACACATGCAGCTTATCCTCTCTGGTTCAAGCTATGTCTGTACAAGTGCATTTGTTGTTTAAACAATGGTGGTTAGCAATTGTTTTCATATTCTTTTATACAGTAAAGTTTTGGCTCTGGGGTTTGATGAAAAGTTCATCCGTACATGGGAGTACTATTTCATGTATTGTGCAGCTGGTTTTAAGTCACGCACGCTTGGATGCTACCAGGTATATACACACTTTGACTTCCTATGCTATATCATTATTAAAGGGAGTAAACATAATTAAGTTGTTAACACCATTTTCATAGTAACTGGGGTGCCTGACATAGTGCTTCCTCTATCTACCGAATGCAGATTGTATTTTCTCGCCGGGCAACGTCAAGCTACCCAATTATGTGACCATCACATAAGATCATGTACAACCTAGACAATCCGTACGTTGTAGGTTCTTGGAATCCCACACACAACAACTAAATAAACTATTAACATGTATAATGAGTTATCTGTTCAACTGTTTGTGAGTTATCTAATGCTCGTATGTTGCCACAGTCAAGTATGAATTTGATTATTGTAATATTTTTTAGAACCATCAATCTAAGTGATATGTTGTATATATATTTTATAAATCAAGCGACATTATGTAATATGATTACGACAATATATACTTTTGTCTAATTTGTTTTCTTTGTTTCCATAGAATTGCCATATGTGCTCAACTAAATCCTTCTTAGGTTGCATATGTGTGTGTTCGTGGATTTTCTTATCATCTATCTTACATGCGAGTTCAGAGAACCCCTCAAGTGCATCCCACTTATTCTGTCCATAGAGATCGACTATTATACTACTCCAGTGACAAGGTTATGCATGTCTTCTCATCTGTGTAGATAAGAAACAACACCTAATTAATAGCTTTCTCAAACAAGTAGAAATTGTCAAACAACATTTGATTTTCATTAGCAGCTTGTTCTTGACTTACCTACGCAAAGACAATATATGAAGACAATTGCCAGTCAAAGGACATTCAGTTTTCAATAATAAAAAAAATAATTAAAGACATGCATGTAATACTTTCACTGATCATGACTAGTTAATATAGAAACAACAGTGTATTGCCATTTAGTTTTTAGAAATTAGACATGCATATAAATTTTTGAACAAGTTGCTAAACACAAAGATTGGCAAAAATGGCAAATTAAGAAATTGCATGCATGATAAGATAACTGTCCAAGCAACCGCCTTTTTGGTCAGTGGTATATTTCATCATTTTTTGTCAAATACACAAAAAAGTTTGCACATCTTTGTATTTGGTAGAATAGTATGCTTCATCATTTAAGGACAATTAATCGAGCATACCTTTCACTAAGTAATTTCACATATAGTATGTCATAACTCAGATGTTGACTATATATAATGCACAGTTCCTATATCAGGAGCTACAGAAACTCATTGTAGACATGTTGTTTTCCCATTTGAAGAACAAAATAATCTTCATAATTCAACATGGAAAGAAGCAAGTGTTACATTTGGTTTGCTTAAAGGAAAAGATGTACCATGGATAATGGCTAGCAGGAAAACGGACACCGATGAAAGGTCCTAATTAGCTAGACTAGAGGCGGTATGTGAATAGCCTATTTTAATTAAAAAATCTACAAAAACCTCCTATCCACAATTCTAGTTATTATGATCTCTATGTCACACACAAGTCTAGGTCACTACTAACTACACCAGAGAGCTAGCAAGAACAACTAACGATCAACAAGAAACTCAACTAATTCTACACAATCTACTCACAAGAGAGAGATATATGAATTTAAATGCAAGAGGGGTGATTGTTGATATACCAACGTTGTTGAGTAGAGATGAAGCCAATCACCAATATCAATCACAATTAATAACAAGATGAAACAATATACAATATCAAGTAGCCAATCACCGGGAGAAAAAGATGGACACAAAGATTTATCCCGAGGTTCACTTGAGCACCAACAAGCTAGTCCCCATTGTGTCGACCAACACCATGATGGTTTTTGGGCACTCCCAAATCCATTGGCCCCTCAAGGCTCTCCAAGACACCACACACAAGTGTGGTAACTCAATGACACGAGCAATCTACTAGAGTTGTAATTCGTCGCTCCGATGTGGAAGCACAACAACCCCTCACAAATCAATCGGAGGTGGCCAAGAACAATCACCAATCTTGCGCCAATGCCTCCAACTCCTCCAAACCGACTAGGTGGCGGTGTAATCACCAAGAGTAACAAGAGAAACCGGCCGATGCGACCATTTGTGACACTAGTCACAAGAAATGCAATATTGCAATGCACTTGGATGCACTCCCAACTCTCAAGAATAATGAACAAATCAATGGAGAGGTGTCACAGGCCGTGATGTGATTGGCGGCAACGACGGCGCCGAAAGCATGACGATGAGCGGCGGGCGATGGCGGTAGCAGCGGGGCTAGGGCAACATGCACCTGAGCCGAGAGCAAAAGCTTAAAGGATATTTTTATTTCTTTCTTGGTTCAATAGATTACATCCACCCTATATTTATAGTCCCTAGTGGACTTGAGTTCCAAGAAAGAATCTAGGAGGTTTCCTTATAGATTGGAATACCTCTTCCTAAACAAAAAGATATTTTTCTAATCAAACTCGAAGATTATTTAATTTCTAAGATAATTTAGTTACCAAAGAAATCGCGGAATAGCGGCGACGGCCCCGTGGCGTCAAGGCGCTAAGGGGGGGCTCCTCCCTACCGGTCGCGCCCGTCTCTTCTTGGGTTGTGACATCTCCCCTTGCCTTCTCTAGCCAGTGTGTCCTCACACTAGATGAAGGTCCATTCTATGACTCCTGGAACACGGTCTGGTGTGCCAGGGATGATTGCCTCCACATGTAGCACCAACCGCCTTGGACCAAGTTGGCTATGATCATATTGTGGCGGGTGCGCTCCGATGGAAACTCCATGAGGTAGTGGGGGTTGCCGATGTAGCCATGGTAGATGTACCGGTGCACCGCATGTCCCTATGGTGTCATCTTCTGTCGGCGTGACGCCAGGAGGAGATTACGTGTAATCCCTGTGACGAGGTGCTGATGGAGCATGTAGCGAGGCGGGCTCTTCAGGAACATGAAACGATCATGGAGAGGCGGGCGTGAGATAGACCGATCTAGCGCCAGATGGTTGCGTCCCGATGTGTCGGCAGTGATGCTGCAAGGTTGAGCATGGTACCCTACATGAAGGAGTCGATGTCGTACTCACTCGGGGATAGTTGGTGGCAGTGGTGTGTGGCGTTGTAGTATATGTAGACATTGTCGACCCTGAAGAACTGGCGGTCCAAGTTCTTAAGGAAGACAACGTGGGCGGTGCCAATGTGGTGGTTCCTTGGCCATGCTCCGCCGAGAAGGATGGCCATCGAGGTGGCATTCGTTGGGGGCGACGTGTAGGCGCCCAGTGCGAGGAGGCCGGGCCATCGAGGGCCTCCCTGGAGTAGAACTTCCAGGAGGTCCGACAGGAGAGGTGACAAAGCGGGGAGGTAGAACTGCCCATCAAAGAGGATGAAGCCATCCTCTAGTGTCCATGCTAGTGCTGTCGTGCCCAACGTGATGTCGAGGGCTATCCGACGGAGGTGCTGCTGCTCCAGCGTCGCCTGGCGTAGGCGGACGAAGACGCCTGTGGTCGTGTCTTACAGGTCTAGGGTGGTAGCGCGTCTTGGACACTTCCCATGTCGAGGTGCGGCGTTGACGGCGCCAACGAGGTAGGTCGGCTACTCCGGCGCTGGCTGTGGTGTGTGGGTCCCCTCGTAGCGTCGCAGCGGGGCCTGCATGAATGTTGTGGCATGTCCATGGTGGTAGTACTGCAACTCCAGGGTCATGAAGTCCCACGTCACGCGGCCCAGGCTTGCCAGCCAAGTCATGCCAAGGATGACGTCGATGTCACTCTCGACGTGGAGGATGTAGGCATCGACGTTGAAGACGTGTCGTCGTTGATGTAGATGGGCACGTCGAAGGTGGTAGAGTGTAAGGCCATGGCGACGCCCGTGCCCGCCATCACCCTAGCCTAGATCGGCTGCGTGCGGAGGCTGGCAGTGGCAACCACTCGCGGGTCGATATAGTTGTGCTAGGTGCCGGTGTCCACCAGGATGCTGACGCTTGTGCCAACAATGACGCCGATAAGGTAGAGGGAAGGAGCGCCACGTACCGTGGAGTCTGGGTCCCCGATCAGGACCATGAGGTTGGTGCCATCGTCCTTGTCGTTGGTGACATAGTCGTTGAAGACCGTGATGTCAAAGAGGTGCTTGAAGTTGTGACCAGTCGAGAGGGGCTCATCATAGTTGAAGCACAAAGCCGACACATTGGCATTCCACCATCTCCTCGGCGGAGAACCGCTTGAATGGCCTCAATGGGCGCGTCGTCGTGATGGTCGGTGGAATCGCCAACAACTGCTGGGGCGTTGGCTGGGGCACCGGGGGTGCCTTCGCCCTCTGGTAGACGAGCGAATTGCTAGAGGTGTAGAGTATGGCGAGGCAGCGTTTGTACGCCACGGGCGGCGACATGGGCATCGATGTCATGTGGGTCCTGCAGCTCGACGTCGGTTTAATTTGAGGGGCTCTCCTAGCCCGGTCGTGTACATGTTGACTTGTTGTTGCTCCTCCAGGTGGCCGGCGTGAGCCACATGTGCCAGGAAGCTCTCTGTGTACTCATCGACGATGCCCATCTTGTGGCGGGATGCGAGTTCCCCCAGCGGGCTGCGTCGTGGCGCTAAGTTGTAAGGTCCTAGTTAAGGATGGCAATGGGTCGGGTTCGATCGGGTGGAGTCTCCGTGCACCCAAACCCGAAAACCAAGCCCGAACCCAAAACCGATTCGGGTGTAAATACATCACTAAACCCAAACCCGCGGATACCCGAATGGATACTCGAAACCCGAACGGATACCCGAAACCTGCGGATTACCCGTGGATATATATATACATATATTCACATGTATAAATAAGAGACAACAAATACAACAACAACAACAACAACATAGCCTTTAGTCCCAAGCTAGTTGGGGTAGGCTAGAGATGAAACCCATATGAAACAAGAAAAAGAACGAGAAAGGCACAAGACAAAAGGATAAAGATTAGGGTAGATAGAAAAGGAAACAAAGTCATGGTTCAGCACGTTAATAGCTAGCCTCCAAGCGCTCCTATCCAAAGCTAAATCCTTGGAGATATTCCACTCCTTAAGGTCTCGCTTAACCGCCTCGTCCCAAGTCGGCCTAGGTCGGCCTCTACCTCTCTTTACATTATCTACCCGCTCTAGAACTCCACTACGCACCGGCGCCTCGGGGCCCGCCTCCGTTGAACATGTCCAAACCATCTCAACCGATGTTGAATCAATTTCTCCTCGATAGGGGCCACCCCCGACCCTATCCCGAATATCTTCATTCGAACTCTATCCCTTCTAGTAAGCCCGCAAAAACCAACGCAACATACGCATCTCAGTCACACTTAGGCGTTGGACATGTCGCCTTTTGTAGGCCAACATTCAAGACCATACATCGCCCGGGCGAATCGCCGTCCTATAGAACTTCCCTTTTAGCTTCGTGGTACCCTCTTGTCACATAGGATGCCGAGGAAGCTTGACGCCACTTTAGCCAACCTCGCCGCGATTCTATGTCTAACATCTTCATCAATGTCGCCATCCTTCGTAGCATATAGATCCTAAATACCGAAAAGTATCCTTCTTGGCCACCACTTGTCCATCCGGGTGACATCCCCATCCTCGTGCCTAGTCGGGCTAAAGTCGCACATCATATACTCGGTCTTGGTCCTACTCAATCTGAACCCTTTCGACTCTAGCGTGTGCCTCCACGCCTCCAACTTCCTATGTACCCCTGCTCTACTCTCATCCACTAGCACCACATCATCGACAAAGAGCATACACCAAGGGATATCACCCCAGTATATCCCTTGTAACCTCATCCATCACCGTAGTAAATAAATAAGGGCTCGAGTCTTGACCCTTGATGTAGTCCTATGTTAATTGGAAAGTCACCGTATCGCCATCACATGTTCGAACACATGTCGCCGCATCTTTGTACATATCCTTGATGAGGGTAATGTACTTAGTTGGGACTTTGTGTTTTTCTAAGGCCCACCACATGACGTTTCTCGGTACTTTGTCATACGCCTTCTCGAGGTCAATAAAGACCATGTGCAAGTCCTTCTTCTGCTCCCTAAATCTCTCCATCAACTGTCGTACTAAGAAAATCGCCTCCATGGTCGACCTCCCGGGCATGAACCCAAATTGGTTTTGAGTCACACTTGTCGGCCTTACGTAGGCGTGCTCGATAACCCTCCCCACGCCTTCATCATTATGGCTCATCGGCTTAATCCCCCTGAGTTAGTACAACTTTGAACATCTCCCTTATTCTTGAAGATTGGTACTAATATACTCCGCCTCCAATCTTTAGGCATCTTGTTTGACCGAAAAATGAGGTTAAAAAGCTTAGTCAGCCATACTACCGCTCTCGCTCCCAGACATCTCCACACCTCAATGGGGATGCCATCAGGGCCCATCGCTTTACCTCCCTTCATCCTCTTCAAAGCCTCTCTGATCTACGCCTCCCGAATTCTCCTCACAAAGCGCGTCTACAAGTATCGTCAAATGAGTCGTCCAACTCAAAGGTAGGACTATCATTCTCCCCATTGAACAACTTATCGAAGTACTCTCGCCATCCGCCCTTGATCTCCTCGTCCTTCAAAGCGGTCGATCTGTCCCATCCTTGATGCATTTGATTTGGTTTATGTCCCTTGTCTTCCTCTCACGTATCCTAGCGATCCTATAAATGTCCTTCTCCCCTTCCTTCGTGCCTAGCCGTTGGTAAAGGTCATCAAAAGCGACCCTTTGCTACACTCACAGCTACGCTTTGCAGCCCTCTTCGCTATCCTATAGCCCTCGATGTTGGCTGCACTCTTGTCGAGATGGAGGCGCTTGAAGCACTCCTTCTTCTCCTTAATAGCCTTTTGTACCTCGTCGTTCCACCACCAGGTGTCCTTCGCTTCCTTCTTGCCTCCCCTACTCACACCCAACACTTCTGAGGCCACCTTCCGTACACATGTTGCCATCTTCAGCCACATGTCGTCTGCATCTTCTCCTTCTTCCCAAGGCCCCTCGCCTAGCATCCTCTCCTTAAACGATTGCCGCTTCCCCTCTAAGCTTCCACCACTTCGTCCTCGTAATCTTGACACGTTTGTCCCGTGGGCACGCACCAAAACGAAAAGTCCGCCACTACAAGCTTGTGTTGAGGGACCGCACACTCCCCGGTATCACCTTACAATCTAGGCAAGCGTCCTATCCTCCCTTCTTGCAAGGATAAAGTCGATCCGGCTCGAAAGTGTTGTCCACTACGGAAGGTCACTAAATGGGATTCCCTCTTTCTAAAGAGGGTATTCGCTAACAACAAGTCATAGGCCAAAGCAAAATTCAAAACATCCTCCCCCCTCTTCGTTCCTACTACCGTGCACTTAAACCCCGTGTACTCGCTCAAACCCTACATTTGTTGCACCCACATGGCCATTGAGGTCTCCTCCTATGAAGAGTTTCTCACCGATAGGCACGCGGTACTAACCATGCTATCTAGGTCCTCCCAAAAATCCACTCTTGGCGCTCTCACTAAGACCTACCCGAGGGGCATAGGCACCGATCACATTCAAGACCGAGTCTCCAACGACCAATCGGACTAGGATAATCCGATCCCCTTGCCTCCTAACGTCCACTACTCCATCCTTAAGGCTCCTATCTATCGGGATACCTACACCATTCCTACCCGATGTTGTCCCCGTGTAAAGCTTGAAGCCGGTGCCCTCCACCTCTTTCGCCTTCTCGGCCCTTCCATTTGGTCTCTGAACGCATAGAATATTTACACGCCTCCTAGTTGCCGCATCGACTAGCTCTCTTAACTTACCCCGTTAGGGACCCTACGTTCGGCTACCTAGACGAATCCTAGTTGGCTCGGCTAGCTTCCCCTACCCTTCGCACCCGTCGAGGAAAGTGCAAAGACCCTTGCTTATTTTTCACTACACCCGGCGGATGTAGCGGCGCCACTAAGGTTGCGACGACCCGACCCTTGCTCACGTTCATCGTGCCGGATCACGATACGACGCGCCACTAAGGGGATGGCGACCCGGCCCTTGCCCATTTGACACCACACCCGGTTCCTCGATGTAGCGGCGTCGCTAAGAGGGTTACGCCCCAACGAATTTCTTATGGGTTTCATATCCATTAGAGTGGTCGTTTTTTACGCCGGTTCGCCAAACCTAACGCAAACCCTCCTCCTTTACCCGGCTTGGGACCGGCTATGTTGAGATGACTCAAGAAAGTCTTCCAACCAACATAGGCTGGAGTTAAATAAGAGACAACAAATAATAAATATTTTCATGAGTCAACTTTGAATAAACTTAATAATTAAGTAAACAAATTATTATTCACATATTATAAACATAATTTTTAATTCCAAATGATTTATTTCGGTATCCATTAAATATCCACGGGTGGAATACTAAACCCAACCCAAACACAAAATGTATGGGTGAAAAATCGTACCCAAATCTGAACCCGCGGATTACCCGCCCGAACTCGATCCGCTGCCATCCTTAGTCCTAGTTGGCTAGAGGGGGGTTGAATAGCCTATAAAAATTTCTACAAATACACTTAACAAACCGATTTGCACTAGCTCTAAAGTCTTGCAAGCCTTCTAGTGACAATTCTAGATATCAACTATGATCTCTAAGTCACACAAGAGCTATGTCACTACTCTATCTAGTGAACAATCCTAGATATGTCTTAACGGCAAGAATCCCTACACAAGAATAAGCTAGCTCTCTACACAAGGCAAACTACGAATGTAAATGTGAGAGCAAGGGATTGTTATACCGACGTGTAGAGGCTATGAACCAATCACCGTGAAGAGAGATATACAATCACAACTAATGGATGAAGCCAATCACCAATGAAGACAATGAACACGATGATTTGTTCACCCGGAGTTCACTTGTGCACCGACAAGCTACTCTCCCGGTTGTGCCAACCAACACAAGGATGGTGCTTGAGCTGGGCGATGCACTTGCTAGCCCCAAAGCCACCACTCACAAGTGAGGTACCCAAGACACGAGCAATCCACTAGAGTTGCAATTCGTCGCTCCGACGGGGATGCACAAGAACCCCTCACAAATCAACCGGAGGTGGCCAAGAACAATCTCCAACTCTTGCCAATGCCTCCACCAAATCACCGAGCCAGCTAGGAGCGGTACTCTCCAAGAGTAACAAGAAATCCACCGGCAACAAGCAAAGCAATGCACTTGAATCACCACTCAATCTCTCAAGAATGTGCTCAAAGCAAGTGGGAGAGAGTGGGAGAGGTTTGTCTCAGCTCAAAGGGCGTTAGAATGAATTCAAATGACCAAGAGAGGTCCCAATGGCCGGCCAAACAAGTATATATACACCCCCAAACGAAATAGAGTCGTTGAGGTGCAAAACACACAATCTGCGAGGTGACCGGACGCACCGATCGAAGGTGATCACCGTGACGCACGGTCGGTGGCCGGCCGCCCCGGCCCAAATGGGCTGCACAGACAAGCGACCCGGAGCCCAGCTTAGACCCGGCGTCCCCGGCCAGAAGTCCGGGACAACGACCGGGCGCACCGTCGCCGAAAAAACCCAAATCCGACCCTTCTTGGAAGTGATCGGACCCGCGACCGGGACGCTCTCGGTCAAGGGGGCCGTCCGGTCAAGAGTCCTGGTCGACGTTCCACTGTGAAATTTCGTCGTTTCTACGCCGCCTTTGCTTCGACATGCTACCCAACAAGTAAACCAATTTGAGCACGAGGGTTAGCATGTTTTCACCACCACGCGATGCATCCGGCGCAATAGAAAATATGCATTTCATTTTCTCAAAAGTCTCTTGAATCCCACCTCGCAAGCTCGGCGGGAGGTGAGGGTGAGCGGTACCCAAACCAATCTCAACCCCGCAACCATCATCGCTTTTCGCAAAATGTGCCAACACCACCACGTGTACATCACCATGTGCTCGTGTGTTAGCATTTTCACAATCAATTTTGAAGGTTAGGTTAGCTCTCTAGGTTAGAATGCATGCATATGAATTTTGAACCTAGAGGCACATGAGGATCGATGTTCCCGAGGTTTTTCCCCTCTTTATAGTTCGGCTATCGATCCTAAACCACTCACACCCTCTATAGTGTCTTGAGTGTAAAACAAAATGGCCCTATCAAATATACCTTTGCCTTGAGCCCATTTTGTTTCTCCTCCTTGCTTCCCAAGTCCATGCACTTGATCATCTTTTAGATCAACTCCATGTCATCCACCATGATCACATTTGCACCAAGACTTAAGTCGGACTTGTCTCATACTAGATCACACTTAAGCATAGAGATTAGTCCTAGGGTGTCATTAATTATCCAAAACCAATCTAGAGATCTTCATAAGCCGAAGCGCTCGTTGACGTACCGAGCGAAGTACGCCAATCCGTCACAGCCTTCTCCTGTGTCAGCCGCATGTACCACTGTTGCGCGCCTCCTGTCAGATGATATGATGCATACGAGGCGTGTTCCATGTTTGGCGTTCCTAGAGTTGCTCACATGGGTTGAGCCCCAAAATGGCAACATAGACCCGATCCCTGATTCCCCGTGGGAAATTTTTCCATTAGGGGACGGGGATGAAATTAAATTAATCACCACAGAAATGGATTTGGTAGCAAAACTGTCCCCGTCAAGGATGGCGGGGACGGGGATGGTTTTGTTCTCCCCTACCCCGATCCCTGCCGACCTGCCCCGCAAAGGCTACACCAGGCGGCGGGCCCATGTAAAAAGGCCCAATAACTCACGGAGTATATAACACGCCATCGAACCCAAATTCCTCAATCATGTCTGGCCACCCCCTGGCCACCCCCACCCAGTCGCACCGCTTGCGGTGTCCTGTCTCACGCTTGTCCTCAGCATCTCACACGCTCGCCCGTTGCCAACTCGTCGGAGTCTAATCTGTGAACACCCCGAGCTCCCTTCCGCCCGGTGCAGCATCCCAGAGCCCCTGGGACCTGGCGGCGTGGCCTGACCACCACCAGCTGCATTCTCCCGTGAAGCGACCTTCCGCTCGGCTAGATCTGCAAGAAAGTTGTTGCCGTGTTGTGTTTTGTCTCCATCCTCTCCATTTTCTCATCTTGCTAGTGGACAGCATAGGTGTATCGTCTCATTTACTTCTCACTAGTTGACAGGCGCGCCTTTTGCGCGCCAACACGGAAGAAAATCGGAGGTCGACAACCGTGGAAAGGCACGCAAGGCTCGAAACAGGTATTGAATATCATGGATAAGGAAGAGAATAATTGGAAGGAATGATACATACTTGAACAATACTCCTACATAACTAAACGGATGAACTAAAAAGGTCAAAGCGACTTTAATTTGGAGCAGAGGAGTACAATTTAAGTAGCGTTAGTGGACATAGCTAATATATTACATCAGTAATTCAACCATTTGAATTCCACAAATAGAGTTGTTGGATGCAGGTCCACTATAAATGATGAAAAAGCAAGGTACAAACTGATCCATGTGTTGCTTGTAGAGTATATATAGGAGATGGTGTCCTTATTGGTCATCAGTATCTTGTTTGAAGGCGGGTAGAATCATATGCAACCTGTAGATAGTCAATGGATGCAGCGACCTTAATTTGTGAGTGAAAGAGTAGAAGTAGTGGTATGGATATTTTGAGTATAATACACGGGACCGAGTAGTGCTCGTACCTTGGCTTGCACGAACTTGTCAGAAGCATGTTTTATCTCTGTGCACTGATGTCATAGAGTTTGGACCAACTTGTCAAAAGCTTAGATGCTGAGCAATCCGGTGTTTTCTTCCTGAACATTTCCTTCAGCAGATGCCTGTTCCAATTTTCAGATATCTACACAAGGACAAAAATTAAGTTTGTTACACTCTTGTGTACAATCTTCTAGTAAAAAGATACACAAGGACAAAACTTAAGTTAGCTACACTCTTGTGTACAATCTTTCAGTAAAAAGAACAAAATATTCAGAGGTTATATTCAAGTTTCTATATATATGAACAATCATTAAGCTAGAGAGATTATATATGCAGATTGTCAATGGAATCCAATGGCAACCAAGGTGAAGCTGAATTTCAGCATGAACTGAGTGTGATTGGCAGGATTTACCATATGAATCTAGTAAGAATTTGGGGATTTTGTTCCGGCGGTCCTCACAGGATACTAGTCTTGGAATTCGTGAAGAATGGTTCATTGGACAAAGCCTTGTTTGGTACAGTGGGGTCACCGATCTTACTTGAGTGGAAGCAGAGGTTTAACATTGCTCTAGGAGTGGCAAAAGGACTGGCGTATCTTCACCATGAGTGCTTGGAGTGGGTCATCCACTGCGACGTGAAGCCGGAGAACATACTGTTGGATGAGAACTTGGAGCCAAAGATCACTGACTTTGGCCTAGCGAAACTCCTGATCAGAGGTGGGTCCAATAAAAGTATATCACGGATATGCGGTACTAGAGGCTACATAGCTCCTGAATGGGTTTCGAACCTCCCAATAACAGCAAAAGTTGACGTCTACAGCTTTGGAGTGGTGCTTCTAGAATTGCTAAAGGGAGCTCGTGTTTCAGAATGGGCAGAAAATGCAGAAGAGACAGTTGAGATGACTCTTAGAAGGCTTGTTAGGATGCTTGAAGAGAACACAAAGATGCAGGATAGAACACAGGTATTGATCCCTGGCTTCATTGACCTCAGACTGAATGGCCACTTCAATGGCTTGCAGGCAAGAGCAATGATCAAATTGGCTGTTTCATGCGTGCAGGAAGACAGAAACATGAGGCCCACAATGGAAAATGTGGTGCAGCTGCTTCTTTCAGTTCATGAAGCCTGTAGCACTATGCAGCACTACTCTATCAATTGAGTTTGCTCCTTGATGAATTTGTGGTGTGTATGCCTCCTTTTGGTCCCATAGAAGATAGCTATGCCATAGGCCAACAATATCACTTCTTTTCTCCCTTCATAATTTTATATTTAAATAGGACATGCCATGCTATTATGTAGTATGAAAGTTCTAGTATATTTATTCAAAAGATATTTTATTTCTGTTGTAATAAAATGCAATGACATGTGGAAGTTCATACTTTTAGTGTCAGGCTGCCAGTGAACAGTGTTCAGGGAGACATACGAAGATGCTAGATTTAGAAAAACATGTCTGAAAATTGGAATAACCTGACTGATTTGAGGAGATTTCAATACTGGAAAGGGAGGCTTAGGAAGCAAATGCTTAGGATTGTGAACTAAATCCCAAAAATTGGTTTAACATTCCCCTTCTTCCAAACAGGGTCCTATCGTTCCTGAAACAACACGAACAAAGATACACTAGGTTAGGCAAAGTCCCAAATGCATATGAACCCTTAATACCGTTGTGAAGGGTGCGCCGATTTATTGCTAGAAAAAAATCAGAATCTGAATAGCTGACTGATTGAATAGGCACCCCTGTGGAGGGGAAGGAATCTAACGACATGAGAAATTGAGAATAATAACATGAATTAGTTGAAATCCAATGATCACAACAGATTAAGCACACTTGGAACTGCTTCGTTTTTTTTTTATATAAAGGAAGGATTTCATTAATTCATATTCTTTACATGAGTCGATCGAAAATCATAAACCTATTTCCAACCTATGCATCAAAAGGACAGCCTAAATAAAACAAACGAAGAGCCTTACGATCGAGTATCAATCCTAACAAACCCTACCCCCCCCACCCACCCCCCAACACACACACACACACACACACACACAAAAAAAATCACTGCTTCGTGGGGAATGGGGATCGGTAAATTGATCATAGATTAAACGGCCACCGCGGCGCTATAGAAAATGGCATGAAATTGACGTAGCATGGAAACAGTAGTCGGCATCCAAATGAAGTTTGGTTCTTCCGAAGGAACGCATTGACTCAGTTCAAGGAAAAGAAGCTACCAGCTCACTCATTCCCCAATCCCCATGGTTCGTACCTTTGGGTCGGGTGAGTGGAAGAAGCAGGAGGCCCTCGTTTGCTTGGCCCCGGGAGATCCGGCGCCGGTATGCTTGCCGAGGAAGTGGAACCGGAGGTGGAGGTGGAGGCGTGGAGACCCCGTTGCTGGGCTCGGCTATCACGTGGCGAGGCGGCTCCTCTCACTTTGGATCCGTGAAGGCTGGGGAAGGGGTGAACAGTCTTGCCAAAAAAAAAGTCTTACTGTAAAATCGGATCTACTGTTCTTAACATTAACAATAGCTCAATTATAGGTGACCTAAAATCATCAGATCTGTTTTTTTTAGCCGTCTACAACGGCACCGTATCCGTAAGGATTTATCATCATAGAAAGTGTCGGGTGAATGCAAACGCCAACAACAAAGCAAGACTCTATCAATAGTGAGGGGTACTCTTACTTCTAAATTTTAGTCGCCCTTTTTATTTTAGTCGTGCTTGTTTGGATTAAAATATTAAAGTTTGGGTACTCGACTTCTAAATTTTAGTTACCTTTTTATTTTTAGTCGTCCTTATTTAGAAACAAAGTGACTAAAACATGGATGACTAAAGTTTTAGTCACCCAATCCAAACAGACCCGAGAGTCTGTTCGGCTAACGGCGGCTTATATTTCATAGTATTACGAGGGAGAGAAGAAGCAAGTATACAAGCGAACAACTAATTATTCTTTTCTCTGTCTCTTGACTGCAGAAAATCATTGGCAGCAGCTGCAATGTTAATTTAGAAATTTGAAGGCAGAGGAAAATAAATTTAGCCTGGAGATTGAAAAATAAATTAGAATGTAGAGGAAAATAAATTTAGCCTGGGGATTGAATAATAAATTAGAAGGCAGATAAAAAAATAAACAATAGAAGGCCTAAATCATTATTAAAATCGTTTTTTACCAGATTTTATTTAATGTTAATTTTAGAAGCAATTATAATAATGGATCTAGTCATGGGCCTTTTCGCAAGCACAACCCATACGACTCACCGCTGTCTCCCTGTGCTTCTAGCCCATCGGTGCTAGCCTACCCACTACCGACATGTTTGGATCAAGGATTTTCAGAAGAATTTTATAGAGGAATAAATTTTAAAGGAAAAGAATCGCTTCATGGTGTTTGGAACGAACCATACAAACAAGCCCGTAATCAAGAAAACAAACAAGAATACAAGACTACGGGGGATGATAGTCAGCTTTTTTTTCCAGTCTCGCCGTCTGTAGTGCTTCCACTTTGTGACTACGAAAGATATTAGAGTAATAGAAATAGTACCACATTGTCTAACCATGTGAAGTGTTAGTGCTATGTACTACTGTATAATCAGCCCATGAGATCCAATATAATACAACCAATAATTCCACCAATTATATTCTCATTCAATATAGATTATATTTCAATATTTATTTTAAATTAAAAATGATCATGTTCATAAATTATCTGATATTTATTACATAATTTGACAAAAAAATCCCCATAGTCAACTTTCTTTGGCTGGCGACTTCAACAAAAGACCGGCGAAACTTGCTAAGAAAAAAACATTCTGGATTCTAACACTTGTGAGCTGTGGTCAGTTCCCTGAAAACTGTGATTTCACTGCCCAGTTGCCAATTCATTATGGACACATTTAGGCTGGGACTCACCCTCACTGGATTCACAGCCTATGGGATATGCTGGTGTGGTAAGTTTGTAATGGCATAATCTTACCTCTTTTCTCCCTGAGACATGTACAGGTGTGGCGCTTGGTGATGTTTTTTTTAAAAAAAAAAAAGTCACACGAAATATTCCAATGACCTCAGCCTTTTTTTTTTTCATTCATCCAAGTATAGGTTTCATCGCATTTCCGTTCTTTGTTTGGAACATTTCCTTTCTTTCTTTGTTCCAAACGTGGCTACAGGCTACAGCGAAAAAAGCTGGAATGGTTTCTTTGTTTGTTCCAAACGTAGATACAGTGAAACAAACAGGAACTTGCTTATGTTTTTCCGCGTCAGGGCTTTGTGTTCATGAAATTTTGTCGACTCCCCATGTTAATATTATCTATTAGCTTGTCATGGATGAATCAACCCATTTCTGTTGTCAAAAAAAAAAAACCCCATTTCATAACAGAAACCAAACGACAAAATTAAGTGAAAAGACGATACATATAAAACTCCTGAAACCAAACACCATTGCCAGAGTACCAGCAAGTACTGGACAGCTCTTGGATTGTATAGCAAAAACACCAGTGTCACTTGCCCACCATTACAGCCAATTTCTGAGCAATAATGCATATATATAAACCTTCAGGTTCAACCATCAAGTGGGTTTCCATCGTCGTAACACTCCCACCACACTGACAGTAAAAGGCCACCCCCAAGTTTCCCACTCCCAGGCCATGACAATGTATATGACACGACTAGATGAGGGCCGGCAAGGCAAAAGGACCATAGATAGACCGAGCTACTACTACAGACGTAGTGCTATATGTATATGTATCTATAATATATATGGTATGTGCATTAGGATATGCGTGGGCATGCATTGACTTAGTCCCAGCCAGAGGCGCTGATGTCTGTGGTGCCCATGGGGTACGACGGGTAGTACCGGGGAGGAGGAGCACTTGATCCGTAGGAACCTCCACTGCCACCACCACCACTAGAGTTTCTGCCACCACCACGAGAACCGCCACCAGAGAAGCTGCTGCTGCCACCAGAGTACCCACCACCGCGGCTGGAATAGTCGCCGCCGCCACCACCAGAGTAGCTGGCACTGCGGCTGGAATAGCCACCACCATAGCCATAATCACTGCTGCTGCGATAGTCTCTTCCGCCAAACCCTCCGCCACCCCTTCGGCTTCTTCCGCCATAGCTGGACCCTCCATAGCACGGCCTGTTTGCATACTCCTCGAGCCACTCAGGCACATCCCGCTTCGCCTCAGTCATCAGCTCCAGCAGGCCCTTTGCCAGAGGGTGGTTCGACTCTGTAAAGAAAGCGGTGGCGATCCCAGCCTTTCCAGCTCTCCCAGTTCTTCCAATCCTGTGGACATAATCTTCGATGCTCTTGGGGAGGTCATAATTGATCACATGAGCCACGTTCGGGACATCAGACCCCTTGAAGCTACATCAGTGGCGACCATGATAGGAGTGCCACCACTCTTGAAGGATTTCAGTGCGCTCTCCCTCTCCTGCAAAATGGGAGCACAATCAAAAGAAATTATATACTGAAAATGTAAAATATGTATACTAGAATAAATTAGATCAGCATGATACTTCTAAAAGGGAAGCACAAATAGGTTAATTTTTTGCCAAACATAACAGATAAAATGAAGCATTCACTGTTAGCAACTAATTGTGCAGAAAGTACCAACAGCACCATATCATGGTAACGGATAGCATTTGAATCATGGAATGTCGGGTTCAAAAGAAGATCATGCCAAGTAAAAAGCAACCATTTTCAGTCCTAATTAACACAGTTATGATAAAGACAAACACTAAAAATCATTTAACGTGAAACTGATTAAGCATTAATAGCAAAAGATGAATGCTAATATTATACAGGTGGATGAAGTTAGGCAGATTAAATTGTTGGGTCAAATAAGGATCCATCATCACATGGAACATAAATACTGTTTGAAGCCTTCAATGTCTTATTGAGGAAAATACAGTTTAAAGCTTTCAATAGCATTACATAGACCTAGAACTGGAAACAGATGGTTCAGTGCAAGCTGTGTGCTGTAGCAGTGAGGCCAAAGACAAACCACCACTGCAGATATTTTCTGACTAAAATTTGTGTCATGTTTTTAGGTCTGTAATGTCAAGTTCTTAGTTAAGAACCAGCTAGACAATTACTATAGTGAGAAATGTATTCACCTGTTGTGTTCTATCACCATGGATTGCTGTCGCCCCAAAACCTTTTGAGTGTAGATAATACTGCAGTGAATCAGCTTCCCGCTTAGTCTCCACAAAGACCAATGTTAGGGGCTGCTGCAGCAAGAAAACATGCAAATTACCATTAGATGTTTCCAGGCAAGAACTGACACCAAACTATTGAAATCCACAGAAAGAAAGGTATCACCTTGCTATGAGCCACACCAACAGATTGCTTCTGCAAAAGATCTAACAGGAATCCTCTTTTCTCGCCATGATTAACAAACTCAATTTTCTGGTCAATCAGGTCAGTACTTGACCCAACCCTCCCAACAGTAACAAATATGTAATTGTACAAGAAATCAGAAGCCAGCCTCTGGGAAGAAAAACATTAAGACATCAGTCATATATGTATCAATTAAACAGCAAATAGTTGTAGACTATATCATCACCCCTAAGACTAATATCCTTTGTGCAGTATAAGATTTAAGTGTTATCCACTTCAATTCAAAAATATTAGTGCCATTTAGTTGTTAGTGCTCTTATAACAATGCTGGTCCCTTTCAGGGAAAATAAATGCATGCCACATAAAGTTCAAACTCCAAAGTTTGCAAGTTATAGTAGAAAACAAGAAAAATATTCAGCTGCCGACTCGTGCTACTTTAACAAAACAAAACAGAGCATAGTAAACTTATTTCTCTACCTGTATTTCAGGTGGAAAGGTTGCGCTGAAGAGCATAGTTTGTCTGACAGACTTTTTTGGCATGTTCATCATGTCAACTATCTTTCTTATCTGAGGCTCAAACCCCATATCCAGCATTCTGTCAGCCTCATCCATTACCAGGTACTTAATTGCCTCAAGAGAGATCCGTGATCGCTCAACCATGTCCACAAGCCGTCCAGGTGTAGCAACAAGAAGATCAACACCCCTCTCCAGGTCACGCAGCTAAAAACAACAAGCATCAAAAATATAAACCACATCAATATTGTGATGGCAGGTGTAGCAACAAGAATATCCATTAACATTGCTATCTGAACATCTGCACTGCTTTACAAATAAACTAGTCTGCATAAATAGAAAATGAAACAAGGGTCGTGCTGAAAAGAAAAGCATGCAAGAAAGCAACAACCACCTGGTTATACATTGGTGTTCCCCATACGCTACCACAACTCTGAGTCCCGTTTGGAAAGAAAACTTCTTGGCCTCCTCGTTAATCTGAACATAAAACCAAAAAGACATAATACCATCAGATGTAATAATTATAAAGGAATCAAGCATGAATTGTTTCATCAATCACTACTTAACGCCCTTGAAAAAGAAAATTCATAAGAAAACATATAAAAAAGAAATAGATACCAAATTGAACAGCCAAGGACATCCTCAAGCACAAATATCAACAGAGAACTACAGGTTTATATTAAAAATGACCAACAAAACTAGCATTCTGGCAAGCATGACATATTGAAAGCTACTACCTCCGTTACAAATTATAGCTTCATTTAGCTTTATCTTAGGTCAACTTAATTAACTTTGACAAAGTACATATAAAACTGCACTAACATCATCTATAGCATTGAATTTGTTTAATCAAACACTTCATGTTTTGATTGTGCATTCATTTTAACTTGTAGATGTTAATATTTTTTTTTTCTAAGAACTTGGTCAAAGTTTGCAAAGTTTGACTTAGGACAAAGTCAAAATAAGCTATAATTTGGAATGAGGGAGTAGAATCTAAACACCCAAAGTGCATTTGTGGAAAATAGCACTAATCAAAGGAAAGTACATGCAGTCAAATGTGCAATTCACACATCTCCTGTGCAGATCAACTGAATGCAACTCAGCCCAACAATCAGCAAAACAAATATAAAGGATTGTCCACCAGGACCAATTCCTAAATGAGCTCACTGTGCAGTATGAATCTGACAATTAAGATTGCAGATGATTCAGATAAATATTCTACTGCACAAATGAAAGAAGATACAAATGTAGAACACATCCACATTGTAGAAGACAGCATTGGAAATGTGTGCCTCGTAAACAAAAAAGAAACAAAATAAAATGGTACAAACAGAAGGGGGGGGGGGGTCACTTATATTACAAGAATACATACAATCTACGAAATCAACACCCAACAGCTGCTGTTACCAGAAGCAATTAAGCTTGCAAACAAGCAAGGCCATTATCCCAGGCAACATTACATAATCCACATTAGGCAGCTCTGCATGCACAATTCGTTCCCAGCCAAACCGCGCAATATTCAACAAGGTTAGGAAGCAAAACCCCAATTCGCGAGGGTACCAACTCGCACACATGCATTTTGCAGATCGTGCGCACCAGCCAAACTGAGGAGCTGGGATAAGCAACTATCTGCATATAGTTCGCGCACAACCGCATACGCACAGCACACAGCTACGAAAGCGGGCATGCACGCCACGCAATAGCCCAGGACTACAAGGACAACAACAGCACGGTGATATATCTACAACACCTTCGAATAAGTAGGGATACACGAACGGACAAGATCTACGACTACGAGCCGCGCGGGAGCATAGTCGGCACCGCATTTTTTTTTCCCAAACAAACAGGCGGAAAACGTAGTACAAGAGGGAGCGAGCCGGCACCTCGAGCCTTTACCTGTGCTGCAAGCTCTCTGGTGGGGGCGAGGATGAGCGCTCGTGGCTTGGCGACGCGATCGAAGGAGCCCCTGTCCCGCTGGCCGTACCCGTAGCCGCTCCTTCCTCCCGCGGGCGGCGCCACCAGGCCGCTGACGACGGGGAGGCAGAAGGCGGCGGTCTTCCCGGACCCGGTCTGCGCGCACGCCATGAGATCCCTCCCACCCATGACGATCGGCATGGCGTAGCGCTGCACGGGCGTGGGGTTGTCGTAGCCGCAGCGCGCCACGTTCCGGAGCACGGCCTCGGGCAGCCCGGCCGCCTCGAATCCGTCCGCGGGGGGCGGCGCGCCATCCCCGCTCACCTCCACCGGGATGTCGTACTTGTCCAGCCGCCGGCTCTCCCCGTCGCCGCCGCCGCCGATCTCGAGCCCATCCACCGCCTCGGCGAGCGCGCCCACCCCCGGCACGCGGTCGCCGCCTCCGCCTCTGCTGCCCCCGCGAGGAGATGGAGCGAACGGCTCCGCCGCCGCCGCCGCCTTGCGGGAACGGACCGGAACCGTGCTCCACGGGCCGCCGCCGCCGCCGTCGCCGCCGTACGACGCCATTGGTGGGCTAGTCCCTTCAGCTACCACCCACTAAAACCCCAATGCCTTTTGGGAAGGGGAGCGGAGAGGAAGGGGAAGGGAGGGATCACCGGGAAGGAAGGCAGAGAGAGGCAGGCAGGCCAGTGTGCTATATTTATGCGTGCGTGTGAGGGGAGTGGTTGGAGAGCTCGCTGCACCCGGTCTATGGCTCGCTCGTAGACGCTCACCGTTCGATTGCGGCTCCCGCGACAGACGAGCGGCGGAGATTCCGCTTGCACAAAGCGGGGGACAGGAGTGCGTGCACGCGGTGTATGGACTTGAGGGCGTTTTCTGCGTTGGATACGACCCGAGTCCACGAAGACTAGGAGGGTGTTTTGGTGGACGCGGCGCTCGGGCTTCCGGTCTGGCGCGTGAGGCATGGTGTGGTGTGGAGCCCACCGGCTGCTGCTCTGACACCTGGAGCGCGAGGTCTACGCCTACTGTAGCTACAGGCTACTCTCGACCCGTCCAATCAGAGGCGAATATGCGCGGGTACGGCGCGGTAGCATGTGGCCATCGGTGCTTCCTGTGCACACCCGTGCACACTGCTTTTGAAAAAATTTGGTTCCTTGGAAACCAAGGAGACCGGAGGGTTTCTACCAGGGGTTTTTTACCGACCGGTTCAACCAAACCGCCCGGGGTCCGGTTTCGATTTCCGGACGGTTCACCGTAAACCGCGATTCTGCGTCGGTTTGGTTTTTGAAGTCAATTGAATTCAAATTTTTTCGTTCATCGGTAAAAATCTTTTTTTCCAGGTTTGAGGTTTACCGGGCGGTATAAACGGTTTACCGAAGCGGTTTGAACGGTTTGAACGGTTTTTTTTCAAAATTCAAAATTTAATTTTTTTCATAAAATGCTAAAAATTCCTAAAATACTTCATGATTTGTAGAATCAATGATGTCAAAATTACTCAAATTTGAGTGTGTTTTAGTATGCTTTTCGACCTTCATGATTTAATGGGCCTTAATGGGCCGTTTTATTTTTCTTTTTCTTTTTTTCAAACTTAGATTTGAAATTTTTATACCAAACGAACTCAAATTTGAAAAAATGTTGAATAAATCGCAAACTATTTTACAAATATTTTTTTCCACGATTTTTTTTTCAATTTTTAGATTTTGAATTTCAAATCTTTTTCTTAGGTCCCGATATTTAACTAAGGTAAAATCTTACTTAGTTTTTCAGGAGAAACCGATTAAAAACCCCGGTTTCTACTCTTAGCACAAAATTTTGAATCACGAGAGAAACACATGTAATCTCGCTTTTCCATAGGTTTTGAAATTTGATTAAATTTTTAAAATACTAGTATTTATAATATACTGATGGGGACCGTTAAGTTAATTAGGCAATATATTTTATATAAATCTAGTTGAAAATATAAATGTGAATGCTATTCGCTATATAGACTTGATTAAAATTAACCTAGTTAATCTCGCTTTTCTATAGGTTTTGAAATTTGATTAAATTTGTAAAAAATACGGTGTTTATAATATACTGATGCACCGTTAAGTTAATTAGGCAATATATTTTTATATAAATCTAGTTGAAAATATAAATGTGAATCTATTCGCTATATAGACTTGATTAAAATTAACCTAGTTTGACTTGCACAAATGTAACACCCGTGTTTTTGCATCATTTTAAAATTCACTAAAAATTTGAACTTTTTCTAATTACCAACTAAAACGTGATTTATTTTCCGCACGACCAAAACCTCTTTGCGAAAACCTTGCATCAAATTCACCATATAGATTTATTTAGGATGAATGTTTGAATGTTTTGCTTGCGTGCTTGTTTGTTGCTAGAATTTATCTTTGGCATCAAATAATATTCCCCGCCAAATAAAATTCCTTGACCATCCTCTATCTCAAATATTTTCCTTTGACCTCTCCTTGTCATCCTCCACCAAAAAACCCTTCCTTGATCTCCCCTTGATTAACCAACCATCCATCCATGAGCCCTCCCAAATTCCAAATTCGAAATTCATTTGCCGTGCCTAGTAATTTTCTGGGAAACCAAAGGAGCCATCTCATGAATATATACACACACATAGGAATGCGTATACATGAACAATATGTATGCGTGAGTGTGGGTATCCAAATATAAATATATACATGAGCTTGGTTACATATACACACACACACGCATGAACATATATATACAAGTATATGTGGGTATATATATATATAAACCTCTTACAAATGGAAAATGGAAAAGAGAATATTAAAAAGAGGAAAGGGCCTCGGGCTCAATTCCTGGCCCAGCTACCAGCAGCAGCGCCACCTCCTCTCTCTTACACACGGGCCCCGCTCGTCATAGCCTTCTTCCACCTCCATCTTATCCATCTGCTCCCCACGCACACGGACAGCACAGGAAGAAAAATATCTCCTCCGCGTCGATTCCGCGTCCGACACCGTCAGCGCCGTCCCTGCACCCGTCGACCCTCCACAGCAACCAAGTTGACCATGTCGGAAGAAGCGGACGCGCCGCCGGACAGCCGCACCCGAGCTGCACACCGCCGTCGACCTAAGAATAGCGCCGCCAGCTGCCGCCTTGCCGGAAAATATCCGCGCCTCGCCGGGGACACCGCGTCGCATCCGCATTTACCACGGACACGTGGAACGCGCCGCGCCGCGCACGGACGCCGCAAGGTCCACAACCTCCCTGTGCCAAGGTCGCCATGGCCGCTGTTCCTCATTGAGCTCTGCGCCGCTCCACTGGCAGTCGCAAGGACGTGAGCTGGCCGCCGCCAGGATGCGAGCTGGCCACCGGAGATATTTCTCCGGGACGCCGCGCCCTCCGCGCCTATAAAAGGGTGGCCATGGCCGCCGGGTAGCCTCCTCGCCCCTCGAGCTCGGTCTCTGCCTTTCCTCCCCGAGCTCCTCTCCTCTTCTTCTTGCTTGCTGCTCTGCCCCACGGCCGCGTCCGCGCTCCACCCTGCTCATGGCCACGCCCAAGCCACCGCTCGCCGCGCACTGCCCCTGCTCAACGCGCACACGCCTCCCAGCGTCGCCCCTCCAACAGCCATCACCTCGCCATGCTCACCACCAAGCCATAGCGCCGCTGCCCACATCCGCCACCAGCCGCTCGCCGTGGCCGCGTTCCCCGCCGCCGCGACGTCGCTGCTGCCCCCGCAGCCACTCGCCACCGCTGCCCAGCTGCACACACCATCGCGCCCAGCTCACTCCCCTGTCCCCACCACGCCAACCACCACCCAACAGCCTGCGCGCCGCCGAGACGAGCACCACCACCAAGAGCAGCAGCCTCGCCCACCGGGATTCCACCGCCGGCCATCTCTCTTCCTCTCTCCAATTTCTCTCCCTCCCTCGCTGCTCTGTTCTCGCGCGTGAGGGGAAACGGGGACGAGTCAAGTCCCGTGACCAAGCAGCCGAACGGATAAGGCCACCCCTCCGTGGGCCCCATATGTCATGGGACTTCTCTTCCCTTCTTTTTTCCATGGACCGGGCACCCATGAACCACAGAGAGGACACACGAGTCCACCAGATCGGTCCACAAGCACAGTGCCGGTCGGTCCACCATGGCCCTGGACCCCACGCGTCAGCCGCTGTCCAACATGCTAGGTGCACCCGAGCAGCGTACACAGAAGAGTGAAAGTCCATTTTCCGCGTACACAAAAATTCCCAGAAAATTCCTAAATAAACTAGGTACACCCCACATCCTACCCAACCTTTCAAATCCCAGTTTCCCTATTCCAAAAATTCCAGAATATTTCCAAAGTAATTCTCATTTATAAAATCCTTTATTAAAACTTTGGAAATACATATCTCTCTCATCCTAACTCCAAATTGCTTCGTTCCACTTCCATAAATCTTCTAAAATCATGACCAATTTATTCATGCCCTTGTTCTAATATTTGATGCCCATTTAAATTCTAGTTTATGTGTGCTCTATTTATTTATTTAATCGCGCTCTGTAGATTTAAGTAAACCCCCAGTTTACCCCTTAAACTAACCACACTATGCAATCGTATATTCTTGCATGTGTGTACACTTTCACGCGATACCACGAATACTTTCGAATATGCATACACGTAGTTGTCCACATGCTAGATATACGTGAGAGGTTATGTACGTATACAAATGTATAAAGTGGTATTTCAAAATATAAATAAATATACGTATATACCTATCGGTTATATCTATGCATGGCTAACCTAGCTCGTATTCTTGGGTATTTGTATTCCATGCATATACTCTAGTATGCGTGTCTCCACGTACGTAGATATACCCGCTACCCGGGTGTAATCCTATGTACGACTAACCCTAGAATAGGTCTCTCACCCTCTCCAACCCTGGGCGTATACATGTGCGTATACGTCGCTAACCCATCCATCCCCTGATGGAGCTAACCCACGTAGGAACGTCGTATGTTTTGGTTGTTATGCTTGTGCTTCATGTTTGCCGACACCGGAGACCACTCGATGGACCCAGGAGCATCACTACACCAAGCCACAAGAGATAGGAGCATCAAGATCAAGAACCTTGGATATACTCGCCAGCGGATAGAGGCAAGTCCTTACCCCCTTAACCTGACCTAATTCCTATAATATTTAATAAAATGTTAAGATAAGTATAACCATGGCAAGCCGTGCGGGAGTACTCATGGGCTATGTGCGTGGGGCTTCGCTAGGCTTTGTCATTAATACAACCTGGTTTAAGAATTTGACTTAATCAACAAAAAAGCGAGTTTGGGGCCGATCCATGTGGGATGGATCGTCTCGGCGGAGTTTCGCCTAGTGAGGGTTTCTGTCTTGGAGGGCTCGCTCCTAAGGACCGGGTCATGGACCTTCTACCTAGTTTGATTATGCGTCTGACCACACGCCGGGATGGGGCGACTTGATTCCACACCCCGGGTTAAGGTATAATATCGATCCAAGGTGGCCGGCGAGGCAACGATCTATCGGGGAGGCGACTCGGATGCTAGGTGATCTTCCGAGGTCGGGTTGGCGTGGTTGCGATCCTCCACGTAAAATTTTTTGGCGCAATGTTATTATCGTATACGAATTATTGAGTTGGCGGATGCCGAGTGATCTTCCGCAATCTTTGTGTGCTAATGGGATGCTAGGTGACCTTCCCATTTCCAACCCCGAAAGTCGTGGTAGGATTATACCGAAACCTAGGGTAGCACCCAAGCGGGTACGGGATCTCGTTAGGCTTGTCGAAGCCATGACGGTGGTAGAGACTACGCCTATCGTGTGGGGAAAGTGTACAACCTCTGCAGAGTTTACTCAAATCTATTCGAATAGCCACGTCCTTGGAATGGGCAAACGCTAGGCCGGAACATCCGTGATTAGATTCACAATCTGGTATGTAACTTGATAACTTGAGCTTGGATAATAATTAACTCGGGAACTAGTGAGAGTAATACGCTCTACTAGGGCCCAACCCTTAATGGTAACCTTCCACCCCCTCGGTTGGGACTTGCTGAGTGCGAAAAGTACTCACCCCTCTATTCCTATTTTAGAACGCCCGGCTGGGGAGTGTATCCAAGGAAATCGAGCTACAAAGGGCGACACGAGGATAGACCACAAGAAGATACCTGAAGACAGAGGGACCGTGAAGGAGCGACTTGAGAATGTTGTGACCGAGTTATAGGATCGTACAATAAGAGTAAGTCCAAGGGTTTGTCCGCACTTCAAGCTTGCCTGTAGGAATGGAGCCCTGTTATAGGTGCCGCGTGGGATCTCGATAGGTTTATAATAGTAGGCCTATGGCCGAGTCATGCAAACCCAAACCCCAGTATCATATTTTCTCAATAGCAATAAAAGTATAGTTTTTGATATCATATCTATACTTAATTAGGCGTATTTGTGCGTGATCCTGGCGCAAATACGTGTGATTAAGGAACCTCAGAAATGGGGTGTGACAACAAATGACAAATCTCATATATAGTTATGTCCTTTTGTAGACGAAAGGTGTATATGTATACATGTTTATCTCATTTGATCTATTTAACCTTGGGAATAAGATATCACACAATGGTCCATATTTTTTTCATATGACTCTTGTTTTGTTTCTTTTATTTTAATTTTAACAAATCAAGTGAAAGGCATCATGATGTTTTCTCGTCCAACAACCAATGATGTTTTTCTATGGTGACTCTTGGTTTATACTACTATGACCTTACCATCGTTCATCGTTCCAATAATCGTGTATCATTTCCCTTTACCAAAACCAATTTATTATCCAACTAGATCATGACAATTTATTGAGATAAGACCATGTAATACCATATTTTGTTCTCGAGAAAAAAAGTTATTGTGCATAGACAAGAAAAAACCACTACAATCGATTAGTCTCCCATTGCAAGCTAACGCATTCCGCAGAAAAGATTATTTTACATGCACCATAGAAACACATGTACTGTACAAAACATGGATGAAGTTCATAATCTTTAATGGGAGACTAATCGATTATTCAGATTCTCTAATGGAGCGATTTCATTAGATCCATAGGAGAGAGCAGGGCAGAGCCATGACGAGAATTGATTCTCTCTTAACCCCATAATATAACAGGAAGCATGGTGAAGAAGTCTTTTTTAGCTCCCAATTCGTAGTCTAAATGGAGACGTGATTCTCTTTTTTAAAAAAGAAAAAAAAATACAATGTACAACGTAGACGCCTATACATGCACGCATATTTACCTCTATGAATACACGTCACGTAAACTGTACTCCCGTTAGCTCCTCGGAAGGACTTTGGGCCGGCAAATCCTGAGATTCTCGAAATCACCACAGCCACCTCGTCGTCGACGGGCACATCACTTACCATTTAAAGCATAATGCCGATAAATCCTAAAATAAACCTAGAAAAAAATCATTACACCCATGCCAAATCGAGGACTCGAACCTGGACGGCGTT
The DNA here is from genome assembly GCA_015847255.1 of Hyparrhenia diplandra. Taxonomy (NCBI): domain Eukaryota; kingdom Viridiplantae; phylum Streptophyta; class Magnoliopsida; order Poales; family Poaceae; genus Hyparrhenia; species Hyparrhenia diplandra. The sequence goes on along the minus strand of JADLZK010000668.1, from coordinate 117,366 downwards.
TGGCTTGTTGGGGAGTGATTCTCTTCGAAGAAGCTGAAGCTAGAGCTCTTCCAAACGAACCTTACTTTTACTTTCATAGAGCACTTAGGATAGTGTATTTTAGATTTTTACGTTATACATTGATATATAGATAAAACATGACTTTGAGAAAAGATAGTTATACGAATTTTTTGAGGGCAGTCCCAATGGAAGAAATCATAGCAGTTTCTATAACATAAGATGCCGCACATGAAACTACTCCTTCCCAGCCCATAGTTTCTATAGCGGTATCCATCCAACGGATAACTTAGGAGTAACAAAAAAAAATATATAGATCAACCGTGATAACTATTTCTACGATTAGCGGACAACTATTTCTACGATTAGCGACGGAGCTCGCGTAAACTTGTTGGTGAACATGGATATTCTTTCCTAGACAAAACATCAAACACCTCGCATGTATAACATGCATAGTCAAATTCAACCAAATTGTGGCAAGGAACCATATAGCCTGATTGTTTTCTGCATACCAGATCAAACATCTTGCAGCAAAGAACACAGGAAACAAGTATTTGCTCAAGTCTTCTTCACGTGCAAGCACGTTCCAGGCACAAGATGCTAACAGACTTGTCCACGTATTTGCAGTAGCTAGAAAGATGCAAATCAACCTGGCCTTTCAGCAGCAGGTGATCAAAACCGGCTCTTCGTGTCCCAAGCTCTCCGACCCTCCCTGTCCCAAACTCCCAGCTAGAGTCCCTGGGCGGCCGTCGCAAGATGAGCTGCCGCGTTGGTCGTCGTACATGTCGCAGGACGCTTCATTCGCGCATCAAGTCGGAATCTTGTATCGAAGACGCCAGTTGGGATCAGAAAAGCCCAGAGTAAGTTCGACACGAACTCCTTCCACTATTTTTCCTGTTTATATTTTTTTAGATAATGGAAATTATATTTCCGGCTTCAGTCATCCGAGTATACATCAGGCCAACAAAAAAAAAAACAAGCGAGAGACGGTGTTCCAAGTAAAACAAAGGTCACCCGAAAACACCGGCGCACTAAAAAAAAATAAAACAACTAAAATCCGTCCACCATTGGAGATTTCGTAACACGTAACCTCGCAAGCAAAGATAAGGCCCCATAAGCGTGTGCGATGAACCGCCACCTTGATGCCGGCATCGGCCGACATCCAAGGGATCTTCCACCGGCGGCGTCTCAACGAGAAAAATGTCATCCAAAGACGTCATCGCCGCCCACCCAACCGGTGTTGATTTTCACCCATAGAGATCCACTTGAGCAGACGGCGCTCCAGCGAGGAAAGTGGCGCCCCTCGGGCGTCACGCCGTCGTAGATAGTGAGCAACCATTGCCATATCCCCCAGGGCATGCCGTTCACGCCAACCCGGCGGCGTGCACCATCGCCCAGAAAATCAGATCGGGAAACAAAAGCCGGCGTCCACTTTGTCATCCTCGCCGTCCATCTCCATGACTCCTCCGCCTTGACGAACTGGAAGCCACATGACCCGGCCAGGGTTGATCCCGATCTGACCAACAAAATGCTTCACCGTCGCCGCCCGTCCGAAAACACCGCCACCATGGTCGACGTCTTGCGATGCCCATTCACGGGTGGCGGATCAGCCATACTTTGGGTTCTCAAATACCGGATATGGACGGTCGGCTAGCGCCACTATGGGGTCGAACCAAACATCACCGCTGCTCTGTCCACCCGCCGTGTAAAATGCGCATTCCTACGCATTGCCTCCAAATCACTTGCCTCCCAAAGACCCGCCCCGCCGACCTCCACCACCGCGCACCCCCAAACGCCGCGGCCACGGATCCGGGTGGGCGTCACGGATCGGAGACCCGAAATTTCCAACGCCGGGCAAAGAAGGGAGGCGGGGCAGAGGTGAACCGGCGGCCGCGCCGCCCAGCCCGACGCCTGCGCGGAACGCCGCACCGCCGCCCGCCGCCTTGCCGGCCCGACACGCCGCCAGCCGGGAGATCTCGCCGCCAGCGCGCGCCAAACGCCGCCCGGGTGAAACCTCGGCTGCCGCCAAGTCGCCAGGGTCCGCCGACGGATTCCCTCGGGCGCCACCCTCTGGCAGCAGCGAGGTAGAGGAGGGAGGGAGGAGAAGTGGTGGGTAGCGGCGCTAGGGTTCCCCGAGTCGCTTCGCGGGCGACGGCGCTGGGACGGGATGACCGAAAACCAATACTGCATTTTCCTGTTTATATAGATATCGGTTGAAACTGAAATTAAAAGCTGCCATTGGGGTATCCTGATCTCCTAGGATTCATAGGATCGGCGGCTGCGGTCGAGCGGGCCGTGGCGGGCTGCCACTGCTTGTTCGGGCGTCAGCTGGTGGCTACCTCTGCTCTGATCCAGAGACCAGAGTCTGAAACTCCTGGCCAAGAATACTCCTATTGATGCTTCATCTTCAAGTTGCAGACCACAGACCACCTCCACGGCTTCAGAGTCCAGACATGGCTAATGGTGAATGTCATTATGCCTTTGCTTCATCATCATGCTGCAGCTATGCATTATGTGTTTTGTTTCTACTTTTCTTGAACTACTGTATATTTTTATTTATCTGGATCACTATAGAAAAATGCGTGTGTACATATTATACCTAATTTTAATTTATCTTCAGCTATGTGGTTTTTCTGAAATCTTGTTTAGTTTTTTTCAGTTATTTCATACTTTCGGGCTGCTCTGATTCTTTTTTGGTTCCAGTGCATTTTTCAGCCTGTTTAATTTTTTCATGTTTTACCTAGTCACTTTGGCAGAGACGACCACCAATGTGATGTGATGTGATGTGATGGGTATGCCGTCAAGACAACCATGGGTGGGAAAATTTTTCGGAAAAGTTGGGGCTCTAAACGGCTGGTAGTTATCACCTTCTATATGAAAGCGTACAACTACACAAAAAGATTCTGACTTCTAGATTTACCATTGTTTAGTACTATACAACTACAAGATGTTTTCTATTAACCTGTCGAATATAACCAATCTGATCCCCTTTGTCAGATAAGTCATTGTTTCCTCTCTGTCAGAAAAGTTGTTGCTTCAGTCAAAAACTGTATCCATGGTGTTTATAGGGTCAATGTTACTTGTACTCTATATTGGACCTTCTGTCAGGGTTCCTACAATGGTTCATGGGATACATGTGTTTTTTTTTTTTGAACGAACATTGATGGTGTACATATGAAAAGGTTGACCAAGTGCAGCCATCAATTGGAAAGAGGCGCATGCAACTAGTGGTAAGGATATTGTTTATCAATATATTAATTAAAAATGATATAAGTTCTGTATACATAAGAAAAATGCCTACTTAGATATCAGCTGTGAACTGAAGTGTTCTTGTACATTCCTCAAAATCAGTTTACTTAAAAAGGGTAGCTAAAATGATTACTTAGATATCAGCTCTGCCTTTCTTGCATAATGCCTAGATCACTTTGGAGTGTTGGCTTTGGCTGCCAAGTGCCGATTGAATCAGGGAGCCCACTCATAGCTCAGTTACATCATCTGAGGGACTCGAATCGTCAAGCCATATTATTGTCACGGTGGAGCATTTTGTTGGGCCTGGAGGCCCTGGAGCGAGGGAAAGAAATGCGACAGAATGACGAGACCAGACCATAGGCCGAGCCGATCACCCGTGTTTGGGCCCCTAGCTTCCCCTGTTTCCCCCTGGGCACCCCCACACATCGCCTCTGCCTCTGGGCGGCGCCGCCATCTGCTCCATCCTCCAAGCGGATCCTGCTGCACAGCACCCCCATACACCGGTGCACACTGCCTCTTCCATCCGAAACCATGTCCACCACCACGGCGCCGTCCTCCCGGCCTCGGCGTCTAAGATCCCGACGCCCCGCCCGCGTTCTCATCAACACCGAGCCCGTCGTTGCCATCCACAACAGCGGCAGGACCACCGCCGAGACCTCACCCGGAACGGGAACCCGATCCAGGTGTCTTTGTGCTTCAAGCGCCCGCCGCAGCCGTCCACGCTCTTCCTGTACTGCTCCGACCTGAACCAGTCCGTGGCGCCGACGATCCTCTACTCGGTCGACGATCTCCTCCTCCTCAGGGTGAACATGGGGTCCGGGAGCTCCGCCCGGTACGACAAGGACTTCGATTACTTCGTCTACCGCGCCGGCGCCGGCGCCGACGACTCCAACCGTCCATCGCTGCAGCGCCTACGGCGTCCGCATCCCTACTTCTACAGATTTGACGTGGGCCTTCTTCCTCGTTCAGACGGCCATTACACCGTCGCTGCGTTGCCTTTCACAGGCAAACTCCACCAGTACCAACTCCACTTGTTCCACTCGGAAACCTCGACCTGGATCAGCAGCGAGCTGTCATTGGAGGCCCCGCAGGAATGGGGATTCCCGTTTAGGGTTCTTCGTCATACTACGTCCAACGTGATCACCATCGGTGGCCAAGGCGGTACCATGGGCTGGGTCGATCTCTGGCGTGGTATCCTGCTCTGCGACGTGCTAGACCCCAAGCCCTCACTCCGTGAACTTCCACTCCCCTTGCCGCTGGTGGAGATGAGCTACAACAACGGCTGGGGAATGGGACTTGGCAACCCGGCGCATCAACGCGGCGTCGTCTTCATCAGAGACAAGGGCTGTCTCAATTTTGTTCACCTGAAATTACCGAGGAAGTTTTTCCCGAGATGGACCCTGAAACAGGGTTTTCTTTGGTCCGGATGGATGACTGGGCGCTTACCACATGGAGCAACAAGAGATGGATGAGCAGCAGCTCCCACGAGGATTGGCACAAGGAATCTGTGGTACGAGCTTCCAAGATCACCATCGACGACCCAGCGATTTTATCGCTGCTCAATGACTCTGGCTTGTTCTGTGGATCAGAGCAGCCAAACCTGCAGCACCTCTCCGTTCATCAGCCCTCTCCCTGCATTAACGGTGAAGATGTTGTTTACTTGGTAGCCAGGCCCAAGTTTGGCCACCCCAACACATGGGTTCTTGTTGTTGACATGAAGAATGAAGGCAGGCTGCAATCTGCCGCTTACTTTGGCATTAGAAGATACCATGACCTTGACGTCATCTATTGCCCTAGTAGAATCTCCAAGTATTTTAATCCAGCAAATCATGGAAATCCAGCTAGTGCCCCTGCAGGTAATTGGCTGCTTCTATTATAACTACAAACAAATGCCTACTCCTCCATCCACTTAATTGGTTCTTAACAATTATCTGTAGATTATAATTACACTGTTTTGATTTAACATATGGTTAATAACTTTCTGCCGTGGTTTGTTAATAGGGAAATGCTTTTCTATTTGTTTGTTTTCTAATTATTTACCTATTGCATTTGATTTGGTTGTGGTGTCATCTGCTTCTCTTGTGGATGACTATACTACTTTGACTATTGCTTTCCAAACACTGCTTATGACTTGGATCTGACATTATCTTTTATTCTACCTCAGTAATCTTACAAGTTGATCAATTAGATATTTGTTAGATCGAAATAGCAGACAATGGGAATATATCTGAAAGTATGAATAGCCTTGTGTGTTTGGTGTATGCTCTACAGAATTATGCTTCCTTTGTACTATACACACTGGTTTTAGACTTTTGACAATGATGAATGCTAAGATCTCAATATAATATAATAATAAGTATGAACGTGCAGATCCAACACATTAGTTGGACTGCTTTGTTTGTTGTGCTATAATGGATTTGATTTGATGTGTTCATGCTACATGTACGTACTCTCAATTCCAATTCCAATATTTCCAGCAATGGACATGTCCTACAGATTACAAATGAATGTTTTAGTGTTTTTTTATGTAGTCGGGAATTGAGATTGTGTCTCATCTGTTCCCAGTTGTTAGTAGCATATATGAATAATAAGTATTTCATATGCCGTAGGTCACCAATTATTTATGTTGTTTCATTGTATGAGAGATCAGAGAAGAGAGAGAGGGATGGAGAAAACTAGAGAGAGAGAGAGGGGGTCCCACTCCTCTTAATGAAGTACGATGCTAATGCACGCTTTTGAAAGAGAGGGGGGGAGTAAACGGGAGAGAGAGAGAGCGCGCGCAAAAAAGTGTTTACCTAAATTTGTTCTTGTTCAACTACAGGTACTACACCTTCCAAGGAATCTTGACCCTCTTTAAGTTCATCAGGAGTCTTGTTGAGATGAGGCACTCCCTCTCCTTCATCCTCTGCTGGTGTGTTTTTAAGTCAAATGTCATCGAAGAAGGATGAGAGATGAGAGGTGAATGGTTCAACTGAAGGCAACCAGAGGGTTACTGGCCTTTCATTGCCACAGTTTTAGAAAAATGGCGCCAGGAGTAGTAGTTTAAAATTTTCGTTTGCTTTTGTTGTGTAAAAATTGAGCGCATGATTTGTTTTGGCGCTAAATTTGTATTATTTGTCGCCACTGAATGCAAGTGGGCAATTTGTTTAATGTAAAACATGTTGCCGTGAGTGACCATGAGTGCTTTTTGAGGCTGTATTAATAACAAGTCCAATCCAATATGTACGGTGACAAATCATTTGTATCTAGGGGTAGCAGTGCCTTTGGCTACCCTCCTTCCTTGGTTACTGTTACTGCACCTAATGCTTGGGCGACTCACATATTGGGACAGCGTGCATCGGTAGATCTCTCGTTCCAAACAAGGAAGGAGGAGATGTTCAGCCAAAATTTGATTAGGAAACTCAATCGTTCTTTCCTCACAAATCGACGCAGTCCACCCATATATAGTTCCAGCATCGCAGCCCCGGATCAACCACCCTCGTCGTTACACGGCAGCGTCGTGGCGGGCACGGACATCACGCCACCACATGGCCGGCACCACGGCGGCGGTGGCCGCCGTCGTGTCGAAGCTGGACGCTTTGCTGCAGCAGGAGGGCGAGGAGCAGCAGCATCGCAACGTCCTGCCACGAGGGGCTAGGCGAGCCGCCGCCTCCATCAGGACGGAGCTCATGGGGGCACTGTCCTTGGTGTCCAAGGTCTCGGCGGACGAGGACCGTGCCGACCTGAGCTGGCAGCTGGCGCACGGAGGAATCCGCCACCAGGTCGACCGCGCCGTCCGTGTGCTCGACGAGCTCCTCCGGGAGATGGACATGGACGACCTGCCTCCCGGCCGGACGCCGCCGCCAGCGCTAGGGCACCGCGTGAGGTCCAGGGCGATCCGGGACCTGTGCCACGGTCACGGTTACGGATACGGATACGACGTGGCGCCGGCGGCACGGGCGCCAGGGTACTGCGCGAGGACGCTCCGGGGAGCTCTGTTACGACACGGAGGACTTCCTGGACGATTTCTCGCTGGCGCTCCCGTTAGACATGAGGAGAAAGAAGGGCGCGCCGACGCCGGCGCCGCCGCCGACGACACGCGCGCGGCCGTTCTGGTTCCCGGGCGCCAGGAACTCGTGGGCCATGGCAAAGGCGGCCCGCCGTGTCCACAGGAAGCTCTCCGACGTCGAGCTCGTCGCGACGGAGACCACCAAGCGGCTCGATGACGGCAGGGTGCTCAATACCAGCATCCCCAGAATGAAAGCGCTAGATGATGCTGCTGCTAGTATCGTGCCCGTGGCAGAGGAGGAGGACGATCCCCGTCGTCGTCATCCTCTACCGGTGCCGGCGCTCGTCGGCGTGGACGGCCAGCGGGACGAGCTCGCCAGGATGCTGCTCGTCGGAGATGAAGGGGATGGTCAGGCGGCGGCGGCGGAGCGCCAGACGGTGGTCATTGTTGGAGACGCCGGGACCGGCAAGACCACGCTTGCTCACGAGGTGTACCGTGCCTTCGCCGGCCAATTCCACTGCCGGGCTTGGGTGTCGGCGTCGGAGAACCGCAGCTGGCAATCGGTACTCGCCTACATTCTTGAGCAGGTAAAGGACCCACCCAACGGCGGCTTCCCCTTCTTCTGTAACGACGACGACGAGAGGCTCATCTACAAGTCCCTAGAACATAAAAGGTCCATGAATTCTCATCAAATTCTTACTTATTCTCTGCACAGTTTAAAACAGTGTTTGCTGACACGTACTGAAATCTCTGCAACAACAGGTATCTAATTGTTCTTGACGACATTAGTCTAGTTGACGGCTGGAAGCTATGTTTCCCGCGGAACAAAATGGGCAGCAAGATCGTCATCACAGCGACACGCGACGACCGCATGTTGCAATCGAACTGGCCACCCTTGTTCACCCGTTTCTACTACATGTCCAGCCTCACGGGGGACTACGCGAGGCTGCTGTTCCACAGGAGAGTGTTCGGTTCAGAGGACGGGTGCCCTGCGTATCTGGCACCGGTCGCCGACGAGGTCCTGCGGCGGTGCCACGGCTCTCCGCTGGCCATCGTCGTCATGTCCGGCTTACTGGCGAACAAGCCGCGCACGAGGCCTGTATGGGATGACATCTGCAGGTGCATTTGTGAAAGCAACAGTAGCAGCAACGGGACTGAAGAGATATGTCTCTTGGGTTACTACGCGCTCCCCAACTACCTCAAGACCTGCTTGGTGTACCTGAGTAGTGTGTTTCCAGAGGATCGTCTCATCAGCCGTGATCGCGCGGTCAGGAGCTGGATCGCTGAAGGGTTTGTCTCTGAAGAACATGGTGGAGGGACACTGGAGGACGCTGGGCAGAGCTACTTCGATGATCTCGTCGGCAGAAACATGGTCCAGCCGGCACGTTGCGGTTACGCGTATGATGATGGAGGTAAACAACCAGAGGTTTATTATACGATCCATGGCCTCATCAGGCGAAAATTGACTCGGGAGAATTTTGCCACCTTGTTGGACATGGACAGTGGAGAGCACGAGTCCAAGTCCACTATTCGGAGGCTATCTGTTACAAATGCTGAGAAGGATGTGGGCATCCCGGGATCAATGGACATATCTCATACCCGCTCACTGTTTATCTTTGGTGGTGTTCTGCCGAGAGTTTCCTTCAGGGATTTCATGTTTCTGAGGGTACTGGACTTGGAAGGTTGCAACGACTTGGAGAACAGACATGTCGTGGAGATTGCTGAGCTTGTTCATCTAAGGTACTTGAGCATGAGGGACACGGCCATAAGCGAACTCCTCATCAGATTTGCCAGCTCCAGCACCTGACAACGATAGATCTTCGTGGCACTTCAGTACACGAGCTTCCTGCGAGCGCCGTGTACCTTCAGAAGCTGAGACATCTGCTTAGTGATAACAAGAGGTTGCCCGAGTGGATCGCCAAGGTCGCGGCGCTTTCTCATCTGTCACGGTTTGACATTTTTCAGAGCACCACAGTTGACATGGAGGCACTAGGCAACCTTTCTGAACTGACAGAGCTGGGGATATGGTGGTCTCCGAATCCTTGTGCAGCAGAACTCAACGACGACACCGAGAGATACGAGCAGTTTGCCTTCTCGATTTACAGACTGAAAACGCTCCAATCCCTGTGTATACATGGCAGTGATAGTTCAGTGGACTTTTGGATCACTTGCACCATCCTCTGGGGCGTCTGCAGAAGATTCAAATCAACGGGTGCTACGTCAGCAGGATCCCTTCGTGGTTCAGATCACTTCCGACGCTCACGTATCTTCGCATAGACGTAAATGAAACCAAGAATGGAGACCTTCGGCTTCTCTCGAGCTGCCATCGCTTTGCCACCTCTCGCTGTCGTCGAGAACCGTGCCCACAGAGAAGCTTGTTATCAGCAGGGATGGGTTTCAAGTTCTTCAGGAGTTTCAGCTGTGTTCTGTGAGGTCAGACTTGGCATTTGAGCCGCAGGCTATGAGGATGCTTGAGACACTGCTGCTGTCTGTCCATGTGCTACCTGAAGAACATGGCTTTTCTATCAGCATTGACCAGTTCATATGCTTGAAACAAATTGAAATCAGAATCGAAGGTAAGCGGCGTGTCGTGGATGCGTCTGAGGTGTTCGAATCCCAAGATGTTGATATCAGGAATGTTGCTGGACATCCAAACTGCCCGGCTGTTAGAATCATACATGGGAACTTGATTGTAAAAAGCTTGAATTGTGCACTAGAGGAGGGAAAGGCGATGAAGCCAAAGCTAGAATGAGACAAACATAGTCATAGGATTTATCTGTACGTGCTTCACAACAGAGAGAAAACAGTAATGCAAAAATCTGTTCTTGAAAATTTTGAAAGAAATTGAAGACTACCAGTTTGCATAGCCTTCGTTGCAAATATATTTTCAGTTTTTTTTTTTCTTGTTGCTAAATAAATAATAGCTTACTCATGTGGTAATTTTCTGGAGGCTACTTCTGTCCAGTCTACCATTCTGTACATATATGCTGTGCCTCAAACCAGAAGCTAAAGATGTTCCTCATCTTATTGGGTAGGTTCTTCAGGAGCATGGTAATGTTTGATACTATTAGGCTAGAGTAGAATTTATTCAACGTATAGTACGCGTGTATCCACAAAAATGAGGAGCACTAGTGGACTCGCCTTCTGTGCTGAGTGGCTCACTATTGCACTCTCGAGTGCCGCCCACACAACAAAGGTCACTCGCCTGGCCGTTTATGGCAAAGATGGCTTTGCCGAGTGCCTTTTTATTTATCGAAAGCACTCAACAAAGAGAAGCAGACCGAACGGTAGGTCTACGGTGACGGTGCCTTTGCCGAAAGTGCCCGATGGGCGGGGAAAATCATTTTCTACTCATTTTTCAATTATTTGAATCACTTGCGGTTTAAATTTGACTTGATTCAAATTGTTTGAAATGCAATTAATTAGTTGAATATAGCAACTAAATTGAAAAACACACCAAACTTTAACATGGAGTACCACGTGTTGTATGTGGAGAGAAGAAAAAAAGTTTGAAGGGTCGGAGACATTTTCTTTTTGCGGTTTCTTGAAGTGCCGGAAAAAAGACACTCGGCAAACATATTTTTTTTCGAGTGTCAACGGCAGGCACTCGACAAAGGGCTAACGGTGGTGTCGAAGCGTAATGGGGGCGGCCCTTTGCCGAGTGTCAGACCTTTGCGGAGTGTGTTTTGGGTGGCACTTGGCAAAGGATCCGATTTGCTTAATGTTTTTCACCGACACTCGGCAAAGGAGCCGATCGCCAAGTGTCCGGATTTGCCGAGTGTTCTAGCTAGGGTTGACACTCAGTAAAGCATGTCTTTAGCAAGTGCACAAAATAAAACACTCGGCAAAGCCTGGGGTTCCGTGGTGGAGCTTGTATTTATCCAATCCCACTGTATCAGGCAGTACCAAAACCGTAGAAAACCTACTATCCAATAGGGACCGCTGCAACCAGGAATGCATAAACTTACTAGTAAATAGGGAGCGCTGGAACCAGGAATGCATATGTGAGGAATCAGAGAGGAGGTTTATCAAGAGGGATTCCTTGGAATTGGAGTTCAGATACATACTGATGGAAGGTCGTTCTTTTTCTTCCCAAAAGCCTATTTATGGAGTTATTTTAAGGAGCTATCGGAGATGCCGAGATTGAATTTGTGACCAAATTCAAATTATTTCTAAATTGAGTCTGGTACTTATATTAAAGATCACAAGATTTTCATTATGAAAACAAAGCATTCATAATATACAATCTTTGAATAATAGATAATATATTATATATAGATATTATGAACTAGCGGAATGCTCCGTTGCGTTACTACGGTAGGAAAAAGGTATTGTTAAAGGATTGAATTGTTGTACTGTGTAATCTCAAAAAAAAAAAAAAAATCGCTAAGAAATCTGATCACAATTAGCTATTGAGTAAAATTACTTTGTGCGGGTTAGAAACAGAGTTAATAACGAAGAACTAAAATGTATGAAACAGAGTATATACTCATTGGCATAAAGATTATTTAATTTTATGTTTAAACTCCAAGCTGAACCAATATCGAATAGAAATATTTAGATATGTTGGACGGGTGACAACTTTTGGTAATGTAATAAATCATATATAATAATTTATTTGAGGAAATCCTTGGTAGATGATTTAATCTCTTGAACTTCGGCCTTCATGCGTCATATCCCTACGTGTTGCCATGGGTATGAAGGAGAAATCTATGAGTTAGAATATTACTATCACCCTCCTATTCTTTTTATTTCCTTTTTAGCCCTTTTAATCATTCTCTTTTTTTATTGTTTACTTAACTCCATACCAACTACCATTAGTGGGGCCCATCCTATAATTTTATCGAAATATATCCATATGAGATCTTGTTTTTTGAAGGATCTATTAAAAAAATTCAATGTAACCGAATTTAATTTGATTTTTTGGTTTGTGAGTTATAATATTTTTAGTTAGTTTAAATAGTAAGGCCTGCCACTGGATGTCATGGTCTTAGTGGGGATGCTGAGATGGCATGCTCTACATATGTGTAGTAGATAACAGTTGTCAAGGATGCCGAAGCACATCAAGATGGTGAAGCAAATGAAGATGGCTCTATGCAGTTGATTATGCTACAAACGATGGATTAATCTTTAGTAGTGTTCATGGTGATCTCGTGTTGTCACCTTTGATACCCACTCCCTCCGTCCCTGAATGTTTGTCGTTCTCGCTTCCTGAGAAACTACTTCTGATAATTATATATTAAGATATATAAATGTTTATGCTAAGTAATTAGTATCATCGAAAATATCTTTTTGTCTATTTTTTAATAAATTTATTTGGAGATATAAATATTGCATGTATTATATACAAATCGAGTCAAACTTGTGGCACGAAAACCGATGGCGACGATCAATTAGGGACTGAGGGAGTATGTGATGAGTTATATGGGTGGAGTACTTGTGCTTAGTGAATTTCCTCTTGCTTCCACTGAACCAACTTCTATGGTCGTTGATACATAATAAGGACCTTTAAGTTAATTATGAAATATATTTCTAAATAATAAATGTTAATGCTACTCGCTATAAAAAGGTTGATTAAAACTAACCTAGTTTGACTTCCAGAAATGACAAGTCTCATAGTTTACGTCCTTTGTAGACGAAAGGTGTACATATTTATGTCATTGATTGATCTATTTTAACCTTGGGAACAAGATATCAGAATGTTTTTTCCATGACTCTTGGTTTATTTATTTTTTTTTAATTTTAATAAATCAAGTACAAGGTATGTTATTCTGCTTCATGATGTTTTCTCGTCCAACAACCAATGATGTTTTTCTAATGACTATATATATAGTATTACGACCTTATCATGGTTCATCGCTACAATTTTTGTGTGTCATATGCCTTTACCAAAGCACTTTATCCAATTAGGTCATGACAATGTATATGAGAGCAGGCCGTGTAATACGATATTTGTTCTCGAGAAAAAGGTTATTGTGCATAGACAAGAAAAAAACTTGAAGGCACTACCATCGAATTAGTCCCATTGCAAGCCAACACTCCTAATTGTCCCTTTTCCGCAGAAAAGATTCTTTTGCATGCAACACAAAAACACAAGATTCGGCTTCTCCTTGAGCACAACATGAATGAAGCTACTGTTTTGCTATTTCTACACAACATGAATGGACTTATCTTGGCTTCTTTGAAGCTAGATATTTATCTGGTGTTCATTCTACGTCGTGAAGATCAGACCGTGTAATATTACCATATTTGGTCTTGAGAAAAAAAGTTATTGTGCATAGACAAGAAAAACTTGAAGGCATTACCATCAAATTTGTATCCCATTGCAAGCTAATGCTCCTAATTGTCCATGTCGCAGAAAAGATTCTTTGGTCGATCCGGTAACACGAGCATTACCTGGATCACCACCCCTACTTCTATTGGATCACAGAAGATGGAGTTTCCCCTTGTAGACAACACGAATGAAGCTACTGTTTTGCTATTTGTCTTGGGAACTAGGAGGCAAAGTCATCTTGCAAGCTAGTAGTCAGTATGCGAAGCTACCAATCATGATGATATGAACAATGCATGTCATGGTGGAGGATGAGCGTACAGTATAAAGCTAGAGTGTAGCGTTGGGACTGGCCAAGCAACAAAAATTATGTGATGGTATTTGTGCAATTAACATCTACTTTTACTTTTGTACACATGATTTTTTTTTTAATTCCTACTCGGACAAATCTTTACACAAACCAGCAAAAAGAGTTGTCAAACACTTTTTTTTAGACAGTTGCCAAGCACTTTATTGCGCTTGGGCCGTGGCATGGCTTCGTCCCAACATGGAGCTTCGATGCTAATAGACCGAGAGCTCAGGCTCGACGTGAAAGCGAACACCCGTGCACCTTGAATTATTTACCAGCTCCAATTTCAAGAAGCAGAGCCCAAACCGAATATACAACGTAGCATGTACATGTTGAGCATGTACTATCTACACCATTCAAACATGCTATAAAATTCGTAGCTCGAAACAACACTATAGTCGAAAAAAAAAAAAAAAAAAGCTCGAAACAACACTAGGTGCGGACCGCGGGCCCAGTCAAACACGGCTCCTGGTTAACGCAAGGCACAAGTCAAACACTGGCGTTTTTCTTAGCTTTTGGCTCTAAAAAACAGCTCTACAAGTGAACTGAATTTGTTTTGGTAAATCGTTTAACAAAATAACATCTCTTCATCGTTGAAGTAAAAATGTCCATAATACTTTTTTATTTTTTTTAATATTTCAGGATTTTCCGACACTATGCATTAAGTGGTAGGTGACATCTCCGTTGACAAATGGCGATGTATGGTGACTTCGTGAACTTCAAGATTTGCCGGCTTAGTTCTTCGAAGGTGCTCATATGGGTAGAATTTGCGTACGTGTGTTCGTAGGGATGAGCGTGCGTGCGTATTGAGCGTTTGCATTGTAAGGTGTAATCTAAAAAAAATATTTTTTATTTCTTCTTTTTTCTCGTCTCCGTCGCTGATTTCTCTGAGCTTCCCACGGCTGCAACGGGCCGGATGAGGCAGCTGGGATGAGGTGAGTAGAATTCATGCGTAGGCTCTCACGATGGTCATTGGACTGGAGTGCACGGCACGGCCCAGCGTAGAATTCCCTTTACACAATTTTCTCACAAGATCGGCGGCCGCTGCGACGTCGACTGCGCCGGCGGCGCTGAGTAGGAGTCGACGTTGACCCAGAGCAGCGAGAGCACGGACACGAAGAGCACCGACCATAGCACGGCGATGGTGGGTGCCCGCCTGTCCCGCCGCGCAAGGAGGCCCCTGAAGAAGCCCTGCAGGTGCGCCACCACCCACCCGGCGAGAGCCAGCTTCACGAGGACCGGGCCCCACGAACGGTACCCGTGGTCCACCCCGTACGACACGGCCACCACCACGCCGGCGAGGTTTCCCAGCAGCAGACTCGCCGGCGGGATCAGCAGGTTCGACCACCGCAGCACGGACTTCCGCGCGTCCTCGCCGCCGGCGCCATTGCCGTCGTCGTTATCCGGGGACGACGACCGCGTCCTGGTCGCCGCCGTTTCCGTGGAGGTGGAAGAGAATCCGACGTCGACGCCGGCGCACGAGCGGATGATGCCCTGGAACACGGCCGCGAGGCACGCCGACGTGCCGGTGACAACCCAGAGCTTCTGGTCCCGCCACCACGCCCGCAGCGTCACGCCGCTCCACCGGAGCTCCAGCGCGACCGTGGCCACCACCGAGGACAGGAACAGGATGAGCAGGACCGCGTCGTAGTATCCCACGTCGTCCGGGAAGATGGACCTGCCGGTGAGGAGGCAGGCCGCCGGGAGCGCGCAGTAGACGGTGAGCGGGAGCGATGCCAGCGGGTACGCGACGCAGCTCACGTAGCCCAGCCGCTGCATGAGCCGCAGGCGCCCGCCGGCGGCAGACCAGACGGGGGCAGTGCCGGCTCAGCAGGACGCCCATGGCCGCGACCGCTCGCCGCGACGCCCCGGCGAGGACGTCGGAGGGGCTGGCTCGCGCGAAGCTCCGGAACGCGGTCCGCGCCGGCGCGCAGTACGCTGACGCCCACCCGCGGGCGTGCATCCTAAACCCCGTGGCCATGCCGCCGCCGCCGCCGCCGAACCGTACATCCAGCCAACGTCTTTGCCCCACCTAGTCCGCTCCTCGTACGCGCAGCTGACGACATGGATCGCCTCCCTGAGGAGAGAAGAGGCGTCTGTGGCTGTTGACGAGTAGCCGCCGCCGTCGCCGTCGCCGCCGCGCTCTTGGCTCGCGAACGCTGACGCGATGAACTCCGGCGAATGGCCGAAGTGCCGCTCCAACGCGGCATGGTAGGAGCTCAGCCTCCGCCTTCTCCCCTGCAAGCAATGCCAACGGTTAGGAAGGAAACGGAAGCAAATCGCTCCGAGCATTGAGGACGAAGTGAGAATTGATAGCTTCCATCGACGTGCCTGCTTCGGTGAGCTCGTCGGTGTCCTCCGAGTCGAGAAGAGGCACGGTGGACATGGTCCTCCTCAACGCTCGCTTCTTCGCCTCCCCGAACCACCACCACCTGCTCCGGTGCACTGGCGCGTCCTCGTCGTCGTCTTCAGAGAAGGCGGGATCGAACCCGTACAGCGCCTTCCTGTTGAAGCAGCAGCCGGAGCCGACGTACACCGGGCCCTGGATGCCGTCCAGGCACTTCATGTCGATCTGAACCCAGCGTCACAAAATCGAGTGCCAGTGTTACACCACCAGTTGCAGTGTGCAAGTAAGTTTTGATCACTTACGTCGAAGAAGACAGAGTCGCGAGTCGCATGCCGCCGCTCGCCACCGTCGTCCTCGACGCCGATCCTCAGCGGGAACTGGACGAAGCACGTCCTGTTCCCGGCGTCAGGGTCCATGAGGAAGCACATTGCCTCCCTCAGGACGCCACTGTTCGTGACGCAGAAATCGTGGTCCAGGTTCAGCACGTAGGAGCCGTTCGTCAGCAGAGCCGACACCCGGAGCTGCCGAACAAACAACTCAGAAACCCATCGCAGGTTGCAGATGAAGAACAGAACACACGACGGCGTACCAGGGCGTTGAGGGCGCCGGCTTTGGTGTGATGCTGGAACCCCGGCTTCTTCTCCCTCGACACGTAGAACAGCCGGGGCAGCTCGTCCCCCGCGGCGTCCCGATCGCCGGGGTGCCCCAGAAGAACCTGTATCATTGCAGGATGGTCTCTGGTGTTGTTCCCGGGCCACGGCGTGCCGTCCGACATGACCCACCCGTCCTCCGGCACCTTCCGCGCGTTCGCGGCGAGGCAGTTCATCCTCACCTTGAGCTCCTCGTACGCCCTCCGCAACACAGCTCAGGAAATCACGATCAGCCGGGCCGGCCACTCTCTTCTGCTGATCCATGAGTGGTCGACGAAACACCTTCATGGCGCGGCGTTCCTTGACGAACGACGGCGCGGCCCTTTCCCCTGAGGTAGTCGACGCCGCGAGCGAAGTAGAGCTCGGGCGCCCTGGGCTCTACGGCGTGACGCCGGCAGAACGGCACCCACCGCCGCGCGAACCCGGCTGCCTCGAACAGCGCCTCGAACAGAAGAATGTCCGCGCCGTCGTCGGACACGTAGCAGGCCAGCCTCTGCGCCGGGTAGTCGGCCGCGAGCACAGACAGGACCGTGTTCACCGTCGCCAGCGGAGGCTCGCCCGCGCCGGCCGCCGTCACGAGCACGTCCACGCTGCCCAGCCGCCGCCGCCGCGGCGGCTCGCCGTCCCTGTCGTCTTCGTCGTCGTACCTTGATGCCAGCCTGTCGAGGTGCGTCTCGCGGTTGGTCGGGGACAGCTTCGGGAGCTGCGCGACGAGCCACGCGACGGCGAGCCACAGCTCGCAGACGAGCGCGGTCAGCCACAGCCAGGGCGCGCCGCGCGCCGGGTGGGTGACGCGGTACCGGAAGAAGGCGGCGAGGAGGACCAGGCGCAGCGCGACGGCCGCGCGGTACAGGTTGAGCTCTGCCGGCGGGATGGGCACCTTGTCGCTGAGAGCCTCAGGTGGGCCGTCACGGTCACCTTCCCCGCTGCAAATTCAGCCATGGCGAAACATGGTAAAGCCCAGTTCGGCATGCACAAATACAAATTCTACATCGGGATTGCAGTGAAATTGACATTTTGTGCATTTGAAACGGCGTTGAAATGGGTGGTGCCGAACTAATGAAATAGCAAGACATGCCAGTAGTCACCTTTCTGAAGATTCAGGGTCGAGGCCGGGGTCCTCCGGGTCCAGAGCTGGGGAGTTGACAGGCACGATCTCTGGGCTATCTTCGTCCATCTTCTGGGCGAACAATTCAGTTATTCAGAGTGTAATGTGCACTTGTCATGGTTTCTCCTCAGTAAACCATTCGATGTAGTACAAAAAACCATGTGTATGAGAACTTGAGAAGCCAGTGAATGAAAAACGAAAACGTCTCCATCTGAAGAATTATCTTTTGTTGCGTGTCTCCCATCTATTCCTTCGTCTTCATCATGGAGTCAGACACAAGACCCCCAGATAATTCCGTTGCAGACATCTGGCTGGGAATGGGAGCGACAAGACTTGGGTCGTTCTTGCGATGTTTGCGAGGCGGTTTCAGTGGAAGAAACGACACGGCAGGACAAAACTACCGTTTGTGTGCTAGCTGCAACAGGCACAAACAGACAGGGGATGAGCTAGTATTTGCCGAGGAATCAGAGTCGGCAGCATCTAACGAACTTGATCCTGTGTAAACCTAAGCAAACACAGCTGCTCAACCGTGATGTTGGCACGAGAATGAACTAGACTAGATCGGTGACCCCGTCTATAGCCGGCCCAAGAACAAGTTTGTAATAAGCCTGCAAGTGTCGCACATTTCAGTATCAGACACTTCAACGAATAGTAAGGCCGGCTAGGCTGATTTTTATTTTCAATTTTATAATTACCAACAGTGTTTCACCAAGGATCAGACTAACTAAAAATATGTGCGTCATCTGAAACTCACATGATCTGCGCTGCACGTTTGTACAGGTGACACATCAGAAATTCATAATTCAGACAAATTAACCTAGTTACAGTACAGTTTGATTACAGTCTACGCGAAGACGGACTGAATTACAAGTTGGCAACGCCATTGGATACAGCTAGAGAAGTTTCAGAACGGACTGAACACAGAACACGTGCATATGCAGTACAGTGTCCCTGTGAAGGATATAAGATTGTCAACTAAATAATGAGCTTGATTGATCAGGTGAACAGCCAATTCAAATTTATACTACTAGCTCTCAAGCGGTATTTCCTTGCTTTAATTAAATTTCTTCAAAGTGCAACCGGTTCTAGTCTTCTATAGACGACAGCTATTGGCTGTCTCCGCCGGCACTGCTGCCTCCTGGGCCGCCTCTTCTGTTTACAGTGGTGTTCTTCAGTATCTGCAGGTAGGAAAATCAAATTGCAATCAAAAGTCTCAGTTAGGTCACTCTTAATTCTTGTAGGAAAAACACACTTAACAACTACAACCTATAAAATCTTGTTTGATTTCTTTGATATGCGTGTGTTTTTTATATATAAACTTGACCAAAATTATCTAATGTATAAATCTTGTTTGATTTCTTCGCTATGTGTGTATATTTTTATATATAAATTTGATCAAAATTAGAGATTTGAGTTATGATGGGAACATATTTGACATCTCCATCCATCACTGGAGAACATATTTTTGTATAAACAAATTTTGAAAAGGTATATTTAATTTGAGCTTTTAACTTCTTTTTAATGAGTATATTCCAAATTATTACTTAGTAAGATGCTAAAAGTACTTGGAAACATAAACACGTTAATATATCTTTTATATGTACTATAAACGTGCATATAATTTGACTAACGCTTTGGTCCTCCGCTGCCGTCGAGGTGTCCACATGTCGATGCTGGTGGTTTCACACTCGTTCAGAGATGCAGGCGCGGACGCCGCCACGACTCGCCTCACCCTTGTCGCCGGCGGGCTGTGCCGCCTCTCTCGTCGGCCTCGCTTCAAGCGTCTAGCCGGCGACCACATCGCCGCTTCGGTGCTCCTCCCCGACCCGTTGCCTCTCCGCCTCAGCACAAGGCACCGGCGTCGTCGTTCACCTCACGCCCCTCTGCGTGCCACCCGCGGGGGTCACTACCTCTGACCAGCGCGTCGTCGCCGACCATGGTCGCGGCCTCGGTGCTCCCCCTAGGGCGTCCCAGGCAGCGGCGGCTCCCTTCTTCGTCGGACAGATTCTCTGTCCGGCCCCATCGACGCTGACTTCGTGACCGATGGGGACGACCATCAAGCCTATGCGGGAGGCCGTCGTCGGCGGGGACTACGCTCACAATGCCGACCAGCTCGGCGCTTGAGACGTGTGTGGCCATGGGGCCTCCCTGCTGAGTGGACCCAATGCTTGATGAGGTCCAGGCCAGGTGGACCGCATCACACCTCTCCCATGACTCCCACTCTTCGCTGCCACCACCCCGATGCGGTGACCGTGGGCGGACCTAGTGGCGGCGGAATTTGCCACAACGACTCCTCTGCCACTCCACATTGAGTCCCAGGTGACCTCTCCTTCGTCAGCCTCCCCACCCCCTCCCTCACTACCCTCGGCGGGGCTGGGCGCGAGCAACTGGTGGGCCGATCAGGTCCAGGCAGAGTTTGCTCCGCCAGCGACGGTCGCCTCCGAGACCCATCACGACAAGGTCGACCCCCCGACAGTCTCGTGTGACGAGGCCACACTGTCGGTGGCCGATCCTAGCGCGCCCGCGGCCAGGCCGACCATGGCTGATGTGGACAGTTTCCTAGACTCCCTCACGCTGCCGCTGGAGCAGCCGCTCGTCGCATCGCCACCAAGACTATGGGTGCCGTGTCCTCCAGCCGACGACGACTGGGTGCCTAGCCGGAGTGACCGTCTTGCCGGCAAGTCCGCCTACCGGGACCCCAATCCGGTGCGGCAGGCCAACGCATCCTGGTCAACAAGTGGGAGGGAAGGCCGGAGAGTGCAATCTTGCAGATCCAGACCCAACCATCGCCGAGAGGTTTCACACCCACTTCTCTGGCTCAGTCCCACAACACAAGCGTGAGATGGTGCGCGTGCTCATCCCCTACGCCCACCTGTGCTGGAGACGCTCTACTGACGATACGCCGGAGCCTGGGGGCCAGCAGACGGGGACTTCGGAGGGGCCCGATGGGTTGGACGAGGACTGAGTAGCCGTCCAAGTCGCTTTAGTCGCACACTAGTTTCATTCCTAGGACACCACTCTAAGCGCCACTGTTAAAGCCGATGCCTTTTGTCTGCGTGTTTAGCCTTCCGAGCTCCCCGCCACCTTGCTAATGGGGCTCACTAGGATGTAAAAACATTTCCACTTCTCTTAATGCAATACGGGAGTGTCCGGTTTCGAAAAAACTAATGCTTTGGTCAAAACTTGCAAAAAGTTTGACATATATTTTTCAACTAAAAATATGCCTTACAAAGTGAAGCCACGGAGTACCTCTCTAGTGTTAGACATTTTTTCGTTATTAACTACACATGCACATTAATATTCATGAGAGCTAGTGAGCTACCTTGCAGTTGGTCCAATATTCAAGAAATATATATAGGAACACAAATGTAATATGACTGTGCTGCATGATGCGTGTACCTGTCTAAGCATTTGGTTCTCGTTCTGCAGCGTGGACAGCCTCTCTTCCAGCTCCGAGTTCCTCTTCTCCAGGTCCTTCACCCTCACCTCCAGCTCGCTGAGGTACGCCTTCTTCCTCTCCCGTGCCTGCTGCGCTGACACCCTGTTCCGAAGCAACCTGCATATGACCACTACATATGGTTCCAGTTGTCCATTTCGGATAGGAAAAAGTATACTTTTCCTATACCAACTTTTGCGGAAGTTTATTTGTCCTCCTTGAATCGCAAAACCAGGTTAAGCACCTCCCTCAACTTTTCAAACCGTGGATTTTAACTCCCTATAACAGTTTTGATCATGGTTTTGTCTTTTTTAAATTTATTTATTTAGACTGATCTTTGAAAATCATAGTAAATCATATAAAAACATAAAATAAAAATCCAATTTTATTGGACTCCACATGAATAGATCTAAATAATGAATATATAATAAGGTATGCTTTAATACAAAATTTTTATTGTAAATTGAGATATATGCTTTTCTGTATATAACTAATTAGAATAAATCATAATTGCAGTTTCATATATGTTATAAAAAAGTTGATGCTAGTATATACGATGCAACATTGTTTTGGATTCTTTCTTAAGTTTGACTAGATTTATAGACAATATTAACAATACTTGTATCTCTAATAAGTTTGTTATGAAATAAATTCAATAATTAACCTAATGATATTATGTACAATACTATGTTTGGTTAAAGTAAAAAATGCTTGACTTTTGGGAGGTGAGAATGACACTATAAGTTCGGGACGAGTGCGTAGGTATTTGAAATGATATAATATTATTTTTAAGATGTACAAACAAAAAGAGATTGGCTCGGTTTCAATTTAGAGTCATAAGTCAAGGAATTAAATATTATGAAATAATAATATAGTGAAATTTTTATATTGATGACGATTATTTTATTTTATATGTGTTTTGCTGACGTGTGGTAGACTTAGAAAAATAGATAGAGTATTAGCATTAGAAAATGGCATAAAGGGAACTTATATATAAGTATCTACCAACTGGCATCTACTGTAGGGACCCCTACTGTAGTTGCGTAGTACTACGTGAAACACCGCCAAATAATTAGGCCTACATCACTCTACTGAGTACTGACTACACCGACACAAAAAGCGCTCTACTGATGTGTCCTAGCACGTCCGTCCGCGATCGTACCAACAAGAGGCAGCAGCTACTCGCAATGGATCCAGCTACGTACGAAGAGGCGTGAAAAGGCAACGAAACGCACCTTTTGAGCCGCCGGTGCTCCTTATCGGCGGGGCTGCGGCCGCGGCGGCCGGCGGCGGCGCTGGCCGCCTGCGACGTCCCGGCAGCGGCCGCCGCGGTGCCCGCAGCAGCAGCAGTCTTCTCCCTGCCGGACGTCGATGGGCCGGCCAGCTCCAGCCCGACCTCCGGCACCCTCCTTATCTCCTCGTCGCTCTCCATCGCTGCACACATATTTACACCCGCGGCGCGCGGCCAGTGATGATCTTGTTAGAATCAGCCTTGATCTCTCGTGCTCGTGCATTCATACGTGCAAGCTGATCGACGTGAAAGAAGTACATAGACATAGCTACACTTCACTTGTATTGTAAAAGTTACACAGGACAAAAAGTGTTCCCTAGCTTCGAAAGAGGAAAGAAGAACCGAAGACCAAAGATCCTTTTCAAACGAAGTCATGAACCAAGAACAAGCAAATTCAGAAATTAAGCACATGGATGTTTGAATAGAGAGAGTCATAGAAATTCAGAGAACAAGTGGTGTTGTGTGTGCGTGCCTTCTTCCCTGGTCTCCTCCGTCTGCGGCGCTGAGCTGGAGGAGCGCTCGCTGCTGGAGGGCAGCGAGCTCGTCGTCTGAGTCTGATCCTGCTGCATATTCTTGCTCTCGGCTCGCTCGTCGGCACACGACACGGCAGTCGTCGGCAGGACGGCAGGCACGGCGATGATAGATTTCTTATTAATTGTGTGCACGTTTCTCTGTCTCCTGAACCTTTATTGGCTGGCACTTTGCTTCCTTCCTGCCTGCCTTCCCCTGGCTCGACTTGAACCCAAAATTTGGTAAAATTTTGGATGGAAGTGACATGTATGTCACATCGCACTTTGACGTTCCTTGTTAGTGGTAAATATTATCCTACCATGCCTCAAAAGAATCCTCGCAATGTACATCTAAACTGTGTAATTATTTTAATTTTTTACCTATATTTCGTACTCCATACATGTTTCTGATGTGATGGAGAATCTTCTTTTCATAGTGAAATTTGGGAGGAATTTGGGGATCTAAACACACCCTTGGAAAGTGTTCGATGATTTTCTGATTATGCTCATCATGGTCGACAGTTTTTGTCGCAAACATCTAGGATCTTTTACATACGCCCCTCATCATCTCTCATTTTTAACATGTTCCTGTTCGTCGCAGAAGTGAAATCTGAAATCCACACGAAAAAAAACGTATACCAAAGAGGAGGTTGTATATGCAAAAGCCCCAAAAGGCACTGTGCTTTCCGCCTCCGGGGCCGGAGGGGATCCAGCTCTTGCCGACGTGACACTGACAGGGCGTCCAGTTGAAACCGCGGGCGCCCACCAGCCATCCGTCGCCGCCGGATCAAAGGGCGGGTACCCCGGCCACGTCTCTGCCCACGAGGCCACGCAATGGCCAAGACCAGCGGAAGGTGGCGAGGCGCGCTGCGTGGACGCTCTCCCGTCCCCCCACCCCGCTGCCGCTCGCCGACACGGTGGCCACGGCCGCGTCGGGACCCCGCGCGTCAGCGACGTGGGTGGGCGCCGAGGCGGGCGCGAGGAGCACCGAGCAAGCACGCCGGCACCACGCGGGCAGCTGGCCGGGGCGGGCGCCGGCCACGGCCTCCGTGCAGTGCCAGTGCGTGCGCGCGCACCTGTGCGCGTCCCCGTTTTCAATGCGTTGCCTTTTTCTTCGACGTGCGGCGGTGGCTCGTCGTCGGCCACAACGCGACGAGACGGACGTCGCCGATGCTTGCTGGGATCGATGGCGGGGGCTGTTGAATCCGACGGCGGATTTGTGCGCTTTGTCTGCCGGACGTCGGCGTCAGGGTAGCTAGTGTACGTACGCGCCGTGGACCGGTGTGGCGTCGCTGGGTTCGTTAGCAACCAACGCATCACAGGGTTAAATTTTGACGACTGTCGTTAAAAGTTGAGTTATTAGATGTACATGTCTACTATCTGGCTACCTGTTGACGACGTCGGTCATAAGTACCCCCACGCATAAATGCTCCTCTCTCCACTGGCGTCGTTGCAGACAGCTTCGGCGCCCAATTCCTTTTTTTACGCACGACCGCGAGTTAACTAAACTCGCGGTCGATCCCTCCACGCGCATCCACTCTCCCTCCCGCATTCTTTTTTCTATGTTGCATTCTCTTTTCTCTTTTTTTTAGTTTGCATGTGCTCTTTTCTCTTTTTTTTTAGTGCGCATGTGATGATGTCGCCGGGAAATGATGTAGGCGAAAAAAAGTAAAACATTTTTTTAAAAAATTGGTATAATTCTAAATGGTGCATCCGTTTTAATTCCGTCTCACACCATTATGTTCTACGTGACGAAACGAATAAAACTAGATCCCACTCGAATATGTTTTGAAGATTTTATTTTTTTTGATTTTTTCTACTAGCAAATTATGTATATTAACTTTCCTTTTCGCTTTTCTTTTCATTCTCTTTCTTACGCCTTAAGTTATGGTTTTTTTCGCGATTTTTTCCTTTTTTTTCGAGACATAAATCATTCGGGGACAATGGTATAGGGATAGTAATGGGTGGGGAGATCAAATAAAAGCAACTTTTATAATAAATTCAGGGGATAGTGGCATGGCCGGGTTCGATATCAACTACGCGGTAAAAGTTATAAGTTATAAGTTATAATGTAACTTTTATAACCGGTATAAGTTAGGTGCTACATGTAAAAGTTATAAATTATAAGTTATAATGTAACTTTTGTAACCGATATAAGTTAGGTGCTACATGTAAAAGTTATAAATTATAAGTTATACGTAACTTTTGTAACCAAGATAAGTTAGGTGTTACATGTAAAAAGTTATATGTTATAAGTTAGACGTAACTTTTATAACCAAAGATAAGTTAGGTGCTACATGTAAAAGTTATAAATTATAAGTTATACGTAACTTTTGTAACCAAGTATAAGTTAGGTGTTACATGTAAAAGTTATAAGTTATACGTAACTTTTTGTAACCAGTATAAGTTAGGTGCTACATGTAAAAGTTATAAATTATAAGTTATACGTAACTTTTATAACCAATTATAAGTTAGGTGCTACATGTAAAAGTTATAAATTATAAGTTATACGTAACTTTTTGTAACCAGTATAAGTTAGGTGCTACATGTAAAAGTTATAAGTTATACGTAACTTTTTGTAACTAGTATAAGTTATGTGCTACATATAAAAGTTATAAGTCATAAGTTAGACATAACTTTTGTAACCAGTATAAAGTTAGGTGTTACATATAAAAGTTATAAGTTATAAGTTATACGTATAATTTATAGTTTATAACATAAAGAGAATCTAACTTATACATATAACTTTTTATATGCAACTTAGGTTATATTTCATAAGTTAATATATATAAATTGATATTAGGTAAAAAATAAAATAACATGTATTGTCTAACTTATACGTATAACTTATAGTTTACAACTTATAGAACATAAATGTAAAAAGATCAAACTAACAAGATGTATTGTGTATACGTTATAACTTATAGATGGAGTTCAAAATATCGTGTGAATTGGAGAGTAGCTTCTTTGTTCTATGAATCGTATTGAATCTGATGGACTGATGTAATTTTTGAGAGAGGTTACCTATGAATAATCTGGTAATATGTAATCTGTATAGTTTTTAATTTTTGAGAGATTTAACTCAGTATTGTGTCTCCCATAGAAAATATTTGATAAATTTTTAAATTTTTCATTTGTCAATCTGCTTATATGCTTTTGCCTTTTATCGCACTTTTTATATTTGCCAATCTGTACATGACAGGTTTTGTCAATCTGTTTATATGTCACTTTGTCAATCAGATAGTTTTTCATTTTTGAGAGATTTAACTCTGTATTGTGTCTCCCATAGAAAATATTTGATAATTTTTTAAATTTTTCATTTGTCAATCTGCTTATATGCTTTTGCCTTTTATCTGCACTTTTATTGTTATTTGATAACAGAAAGACCAAACTAGAAGATGTATTGTCTAGCATATACGTATAACTTATAGTGTATAAATTATAGAACATAACAATAAGACCAAACTACAACATATTGTCAAACTTATACGTATAACTTATAATTTATAACTTAAAGAACATCTAACTTATACATATAACTTTTATGTGCAACTTAGGTTATATTTCATAAGTTAATATATATAAATTGATATTAGGAAAAAAAAAAAAAAAAAAATAAAATCTCCAAAACATAGTCGAAAGTGGGATCTAGTTTTGTTAGCCTCATCGCAGAGAATGCACCGGTGCGCACGGAATTAAAAATAGATACACCATTCAAGACTTATAGTAATTTTTCTAAATGTTTTGCTTTTTTTCGCGACATCAAAGACATGCAAAAAGCAAAGGAAGGCTGCTGCTGACGATCGAATCTGCCTCTCGACTTTCCAAATAAAGATAAAAAGCGGGACTACAAACTTTCCTAGATAGGAAAGTTGCTTTTACCAGGATCGATCGCCACTTAGCTTTTACTCGCGGTCATCCATGATTTAGTCACACGGCGCCGTGCAAGCTTTGTGAGATGTTTACGTGACAAAATTCAAAGACCGAGAAATAGAGAGAGGAGGCCTACTGTATATGTCGTTGTGTGGCAAAATTCTCATATGGAAGATATAAAGCAGGGTATCTTAGGTGAATGCTTCCATAAGGGGTGAAGCTAGAATAAATTAGAGGGGTGCTTGGGACTCTTATAGATATGAAAATTTAATCCAAAACCACGGTGAAAATCTGTTTCTAATAGTAGTTTTCCAAATTTTTTGTGGGTGCCCAGGCACCCACAGTTATCTACCTAGCTCCGCCCCTGGCTTGGATAGAACAAAAAATGTTGTATTATATGCAAGTTTTGGTCAAACTTTTTATATATGCAAGTTGTGTCACTATAGGATGTGTGTCGGTCAAACTTTCTCAACCTTGATAAGATTTTTTAGAAAACACTTGAAACATTTGCATCTCTAAATAAGTTTATTATGAAAGTATATTCAAAGATTTATCAATGACACTGATTATTATGTATCATAAATAATTAATATTTTGTTATATATATATTTGGTCAAAGTTGAAAACTGTTGCCTTTTTGAAAACGAGAATGACTCTCTCTCTCTCTCTCTCTTTTTTTTTGAGATAGAGGGAGTATATACAATCTGTGCAATGGACAAAATTTATCGCTAGAATAGACGGGAATAGTTAAACAGAGTGAACAAATTCTTGTTGCATTATATGTTTTTTCGGGTGCTATAGAAAACAACAATTAGCATGGAGCTTGGTTTAATCCATTTGGTGTTGTCGCCGTTAGTGGTGGTGAACGAGATGTTGCTGAAGAAGCAATGCAAATTGTTTGTTTCAGTTCAAAATTGTACTACTGTCTTGCCTCCGTGCAGTGACAGTAGATACTTTTTGTATGTCTTGCTGATATATAGTGTATTAATGGATATAAGAAGGTGAGTAGCACATATTAGTAAAGTATTCTTTGGATCCAACCTTGTTAAACTTTATAGAAATTTTTTAGAGCTTTAGGAGTGGTTTTGCAGACACCAAGGAATTCAAGTGGACAGAGTGGGACGGGAGGTGCTTGCGTCATCCAAAACCACTATTCAATCTGCGTGTGTTGCCAAACACACACGACACAATGAGCAAGTTTCTGACTGAGATTTGGGGAGGGTGGAGGTTGTGCAGCGTATGTTGGTGGGTGGTGGGTGATGCGACTGGCGACAGGGGCGACACAACACACAAGCCAAGGCGTGGTAGGGATCTGGGGTTGTGGTTTTTGGGTTTTGTGATATCATTTTCATTGTGTTATGGTAAATACTTGAGGCTTAATGTAACTGTGTTCAGCATAATGTTGCAACCACTGTTTTGGATTGTGGTTTGTGGCCGCAAACATATATATAGGTAGCGTTGTTTATTCTTAGAACACTCTAGCGTGAAGAATCATAGTCGCCAAACAATGAAACTTACACCCAATCAAATGCAAAGCACACTTAACAAGAATGAAACGATGGACAAGAGATATAATTTTTAATTTCCCCGTTGGCTCGAGTAGTTTCTACTATTCCATAATCCACATTGTTGTACTAAAAGAGTCACCGAGAGTTGGTTGTATATGCTCCCGCGACTCACCAATATTCAAGTCTTCGTTAGTGAATATCTCAAATCTTAATCCACATGTTTCAAACCGATCCTAAGCATAAGAAGCCCCACTAGGAAGGTCATCTAGTCCTCCGCTGATTTATCCAGACACTGGCTAAAGCCAAGAGTAACAGTCTTAAACCTTCACTTGATGAAATCCAAGCCAAAAATGTCGAATTCACACTAAACACAATCATCGGATGGTCTCTTAATTTCATACAAACACACTAT
This sequence comes from Hyparrhenia diplandra, assembly GCA_015847255.1. Lineage (NCBI taxonomy): Eukaryota > Viridiplantae > Streptophyta > Magnoliopsida > Poales > Poaceae > Hyparrhenia > Hyparrhenia diplandra. Next base: position 88,378 of record JADLZK010000668.1, on the reverse strand, counting down.
GACTATTTTCAACGAGATGTAGCAGACAGTCCGTGGTCAACGAGATGTAGCAGACAGTCTGTGACTGTGCAAGAGTCACTAGATCCATCTGTGCTTGTTGTGCTGGTGGTATAGTAGACGCACACGGATTGGCCATAGGTGTAGGATCAAGTGCCTACACAACTAGTTGTGAATTTGGTAATAAACTAATAACGATGAAAACCGTATCATTAAGACTAATATGTGTACTTCCTCCTAATGAAAAACGTGTGAATGCCCCGATCTCGAAAAAAAAAACTAATATGTGTAGGTCTAATACTCTAATTGATTCTTATAAGCCACTTGTAAAATGCTCATAGTACAAATGTTGTACATTTGTAATCATTTCACGCGTGCTTGAAGTTAATAAAGAACCTTCATGCACATCTCTATGTAGAAGAGCAATTACATCCATGTTTGTAAACTTTTCCTTTTTGTATTTATATTCCATGCAAAGAAACCATGTGTCACACTCAGTCAGCGAGTCGCCCGGGATAAGCGGAGTGTGGCTGAATAATTAATTATTATATAGCTTTTATTAGTAAATTTATTTAGCTAAATTAAAGTAAGCTAGAAAAGACTAATAGGCTCGCCCGTTAGCAATTGTAAACCCCTCATATAAATATGGGGGCAACTATCGTGAGACAATCAATCAAGAAAAATTTAGGGTTTAACCCTATCTATCTCCAGCTCCCACGTGCCACCGCCCCGTGTCTGTCTTGCCGCCGCCCGCCGCGCTTCTTTTCGCCCCGCCGCCGCCAAGATCAAGCGCATTTCCGCCGCGCCGCGCTGCCGCCCCTCGTGCAGCCATCTCGCCACCGCCTCGACGATCTACGCCAACGTCCACGCCTTCCGTCCTTCCTCTCGCGTTGACCGAAACGGGTTGTGGCACATATCATATCATGCTGCTCATATACAAACACAATGAAATAAGTAAATAATAACTAACCATCTCGATCGTTTCGGTAAGAAACCGACCTCAAATATAAATACAAGATTAATGAGATATGAAGCTGTTTCGCAAAAAGATATGAAGCTGGAGATCTCATCGAAGCTCACATGAAAAAAAAAGCTATGATTTTTTTAAAAATATACTACGCACAAAAAAGAAATATATCGATGATGATTTTGAAATCTTGACTTTGAAACAACGAGATTTAAAATTTATCAATTAAATTGGCAAGATCAATATATTTATGCATTTCTAGAAATGGCTACCAACAAATTTTACAAAAGGTGAATGTGTGAATGAATTATAAAAAAAAAAATAGAAAAAAATCTCTCTGGGACACACGACGCCGGACCGTGTCATCCAAATTGGCAAATTCATGCAGGCTGAGGCCCATGTTTTTCTTTGAGAGGAAACTGAGGCCCATGTAAAACCTAGTCCGCACAGACTTGCGGCCCATGCCCATTGACCCATGGGCCATGACTGACAGGCAGCTACCGTCCCATCCCAAGCCAACCCACACAACTAGCCATCACACAGTTTTCACGCATAAAATCCCGTCTCTTTCAACACAAAACACCCCAGGCGTCCATTGAAGAACTTGTTCAAGGCCTCGTGTTTTACCGGGGAAAGAGGTTCCTGGAACGTTTGTTGAAACTCTACAAAGGACGCCGCGCGTGTCGATAGAAACTACGGACACCATCTTCTAAAGCAGCACCCTTGTTGCTTACAACTCCGGTTTCGGCTCTCTCATTCGGCTTTTAGCAGCCAAGCACCTGCTACTACGAGGAGTTTGGACAGCTCATACGGAGCTGAGACAGCTCAAAATGAGCACCACACGACATGAACCCAGGAACAAGCGAACAGCGTCAGGTTGGCCGGTTTGGTTCCTAGCGCCCAGCGGAACCAAATTAGGTGAACGGTCCAGATCACAAATCTCTGTCTCATCATCATAACCCATACTATATCATCATGTGCACTACGCTAGGAGACGGAGCTCGGAATCCCAGACCATTCGGTCGGAGGATATGATGCTTAGTAGATGTCTTGAAACATGGAGTGTGTAGCCACGATTTTGGACTGGCCATTGTTGAAAGGTAAAAGCTGGCGTGGACGTCAACCACACATGCCTTGAAACCAGACTCGTGGGGTGAAGACCACCAATTCTGCACGAGGACGCCATTGAACTGAAGGAAACATTCAGTTCATTTTAGGAGAGCAGGGTAAGCTCTAATCTTCTTTTTCTGCAACAGCCCGGAGACTGTTCGTCGATCAGTCAGATGTTACGGATCAATCGAGGAGTCGTTTGTGGTCGAGCAGAGACGTAATTGCAATCAGGGTTAGGCGGTTGGCCAACGCAGCAGAAGGTGCTGGAGAGAAAGAGACGTCCACCACCACCACCAGTCCATACATACATATACGCAGAGACGTGACGCCGCCGCTGAAATACCGTCGACGGCATCAGAGACGCCGGCCGTGTGAACGCACGACTGAATCGACGACGGCGACGTGGATGGGATGGCCGGCGCGGGCGGATGGCCGTCCCTCTCCACCGCAATCATGTCGCTCACCAACTTGTTGTTAATCAACACAGTGACTGATGGATTATCGTCGTCACTCATCTCATCTGCAGTGGTGTTAACACTGCAGCAGCAGATGCCACCAGCCTGCCTGCCTGCCGGTGGTGCGCGTGCCTCTACCTGCGTCGTCTCTATCATGCATTCATGCGCCACGATGCGCTGGCTGCCCCCGATGATTCTTCTTCTCGTCATTCAAGAATGTCCCAATCAGTCTACCTGCCATGGGAACACCCATCCTCTTCCTCCACCAAGACCGTGTGTGTTCATCGCACCAACGGACAGGTTTCGGTCCTATTTCAACACTGGATTCCAAATACTTACTTCCTGTCAAATTCATGTGGAAATCTTGTCGAATTCCTCTGAATTTGAATTTGAATTTGATTCGGCGCTGCCGGATCAGGTCGGATGATGATCCTGATTCCTGAAGCTCAGCCGTCCAGTCCAGGCCGACCATGGCATCTGCGCCCATGATGGGCACACCCCAACAAACGGACCAAATCATCGGTACACCCCCCACAGTTCCCAACAAAACCGCCTCGCGGTCACGGCGCCGACGCAAGCTTCACATGGCCACGCGGTGCGCCCATATGCCCACTCGAATCACAGCAATTCTTTATGCACCTCTGCACCGGCAAAGGCACACAACAACACCTCACAGGATCACACGCCCACCACATGCCAACCGTCAGAGATTGTAGTAGCTCAGCTCAACTCAAAGGCCGGCTTCCCGAAGGACCAGCACCAGAACAACAGGAGGGAAAGTTGCACCAAACTAAGAACAAGAACAATAGCACCCAGATCTCAATAGCTGCTGCTGCATGCATATACCAGTAAGATCTAGCCGTCGCCCATCAAAGCATGGATCTGGATCAAGAAACCAACCGACAGACCCAAAAAGAGGAACTAATAACCTGACTAAAATGGTGTATATCGAGTAGCAAGTTCATATGACGGTATCAGTATAAACATGTGCACTCACTCACAACCATGGCCCGAACTTTTTACAGTGGAGAAAGAAACAGATGCAGCAACAACGCAAACGTACGTGTTGCCATGCCGTCACTTCTTCCTGGGCTTGGACTTGGACCGGCGGCGTGCCTTGCCGGCGCCGCCAGAGCCGCCGCCCCCGCCGAAGATGGCGCAGAGGATGCAGCCGGACACCCTCGGCGAGGGTGGGTCCATGTCCGGGGCCACGTCCTTGGTCCGGAACACCTGCAGGTTGCTGTGCGCCTCCTCCTTGTGCCCCTGCTTCTGCTTCTTCTCCCTCCTTCGCCTTCTTGTTGTCGCTGTCTCCACCGCCACGGCGCAGCATGCCGATGCTCCCGACGCTCCTGGAGTGCCGAAGCTCCGGCTGAGGACCCTCTGCGGCGCCATCACCGGCCTTCGCCTCAGCATCAGCCTCAACCTCGGTCAGGAAACGCTCGTCCCAGACCAGGCCCGAGGAGCCAGACCTTCTGAACGTCGTCGCCGATCTTTGCAACCCAGCCATGGTTGCAGCCTATCCACCTCCCCTCTCGGCGAGACGGACCAGCTTATCTGCAAGTGTGGAGAACAAAGGGTGAGGACGAACTGGACGGTGTGCTTCTGCTGAGTATTGCTCCTTGCCGGCTTCTGCAGGCCCCCTCTGTGTTATATATGTAAAACGGACAGAGACTACAATTAGTGTGCAGACAGCAGAGCAGTCAACAACCGGTGCCATGGAAAGGTGCCTGGGCCCTGGGCCTGTTTACCAGTAACTAACTGGGTTCTGCACAGGTTATATTTAATCTGCATGTAGAACAGTATACAAGAAATCATCAGATTAGAATATTAGACACATGCTTTTTCTATTTTTGCAGCACATGCCACAGGTTTTACTTCACATCGTGAGCATGTGGACCAGTGCATAGAGGCGGTGAGATGCACATCACCAACGCACTACAAGTGGTAAACAGTTGCCAGAGACCTACCAGAAAATATGCATGCATGCATTCTTCAACAGTTCTTACATTCCACTGTAAAGTTTGACAATGATACGATGATAATTGCTAGAACATGAGCCTCATCAAGATTAAAGGTGTATGATATGCCTCGGCGTGAAAATGTTAAACGTATCTAACAAAGATTGGTTAGAAACCTCTGATATCGACCATCTCTACCTAAATTTGGTTAATGATGGACTAGTACAAGTGAAAGAAAAGTCCAGACTCCGGAGGGCCCAGGGGAAGAAGCAAAGGCAAATGCCAATTGTACTCAGCTCTTGGTACCAGACTATCAGTTGACAGACTAACAACTTTATACAGTTCAGAGGAAAACAAAGACTAAGGTAGCACATAAGATGTGTCCCATTGCCGTTCAATAGACAATGAAGTACGCTATACTATCTGAAAAAAAAAAATTGTCAATTGTGCAGTACACAAAATGAAAAGTTCAAGGGGTTGGTAAAAGCTTTAGTTGGAGCACAAGATTTGACATGTAAAGTACCAAATCTTATTGTCTTGTTCTTTTATTGCATCTCCATCCTCTCTGTCTCTGCCAGTATCCTCCTGGTATACCCTAATCACGAGAGCCTCACAAGCATTTCTGTTGCTTCCAACCTCATTACAAAACTGTACATGTTCCCATATGCTACCAACACCTCTACATAGCTCTAGTTAAGCTCAGAGCTAAAGCTTCTTTGCAAATTCACTTAGATTCATGGATAGAGCACTTTGTGTAATATTCTTCATTTTCTTCGTTTCTTGATTTTTTGTTGTAAGAAACTCCTTTAGTTTAATAAAAGCACAGTAGGGGTCCACCCCCTCCTGTTATGTTCAAAAAAACACATGCATATTGCTAAATAGTAAGGGTTTTATAACGATAACAAGAAATCCACCATGGAGATAGAACAGATATGATCCTTAATAAGTGTCAAGTGATCTTTCTGGATGCACCTACCACCTGATCAATGAAAATTATTGCCTACCATCTGACCCCGTTAATGCCATGACCGACCAGTCCTTAGTGCAGCCTCATCGACCTGAAACTCTTTTATTGAAAACAGCAAGATATTTTGACCAGAGCTAGGTTCTGCGCGGTAGCAGAGGCAGAAGTACAGAGTCTACAGACCATAACTGACCTACACAAAACCCAAGATTCAAGCAATTATATGAACATCGAATCACAGCTCTGAAAACAGGTTTAGTTGACCATATACAAACAAAAGGGTGATGAACTGCCAGCACAATCACTATACAATTAGCTAGTTGGACCACATAATTGGTTGGTTAGGCCATAAACTACTACATCTTCTTATGCATGGTATCAGTTACGCTGTCACCGCCTCTTCCTAACAACTGATATTGATTGTCACTCAGCTTCACTTTTGGTTCACATAAAGCCTAATACTTGGGATATCTTGCATCCGTTGCATAAAAATAAAAATAATAAACAAAAATGCCAGGCACATGTCCTACAGAAACCAGGCTACGACAAAGATCATGTGAAATGCCAAGCTCCCCAGCAGAGAGTTGATCCAACCCAAGAGGGTGCAAGAATCGATGAGCATCTATCATTCAATAATTCAAGATCTAGTCAAAAGATCTCAAAGTAATATTTACTGAAGCTAATAGTCAAAATAGTGGTCCTGAGTCAAGCCAACTGAAATGCAAGTGACAGTTAGGAGTTGTACCTGTCACATTGGCTGATCTGATAGCATTACAACAACAACACCTTTAAGTCCCAAGCAAGTTGGGGTAGGCCGATCTGCTAGTATTGCTACAATCTAGCAGATACTCCATGTTGAGCTTGAAAAACTTGTCATACTTTATTAAAAGCTCAAATTTACATGTTTGTATGGATTCCAAGTGCACACCATAACAAAGGCTTATCTGAAGAAGTTATGAACTAACACTAATCTCAGATAGGGATCTCTTGAATGCAACACGATGGTCAGGGACCCCATCTTGTTCCTTCTATCCTCAAACCACTTAACAATGGTCTTTCGTGGAAGGTTTGTCACTTGAACTATGCTGCTGATCATTGTATTCTGCATGAAATGCAATAAAGTAAGTGAATGATAAGCTATTAAGCTGTCTGGATGATCTTGATCGAAATGTTAGTTACCGTGGGCCGTTTGCTTCGCAGGTAGACTCTTTCTAAGGTCTCAAGTTGCACCTTTTTCAGTCTTTTTCGTGCAGACCATTCTGCACTCATGACATGCACTGGAAGCTCCAACTCAGGTTTGATTTCAGTGGTATCAATCTCGTCAGTAGTGGCCGAACTAGGGGGTTCTATTTCCTTCACTTCAGATTTAGGAGGGGCTTCATCAGGCAAAGAATCAGACATGAGTAGAAGCTTCGGTGGTGGATTGCGGAGCATTTCAATGACCAAACCCCTGTCTAAGCCTAGCTCTCCTGCAAGATTCTTTATCTGCAATATAAAAGAGCACATGGATGAGAAAATGCACAGCGTTCAACAGTTTATTTTAAAGCTTTGCCTATTCCAAAACATTGCCCAAACATAATGTATATTCCAACAAGGAAAGCAAAAAAGAGAAAACTCAGGTGCATATATATCTGCTTACACTAGTTTTACGCCGACCAATTTTCAGTGCACGAGCTAATCTCCGGAGTTGCCAGGTTTTCAGCTCTGGTCGTTCGCTTCCATCTATTTGCTCATCAATACCATAGTCCCCAGAGCTCAGCAGCGAATCCCCTGCTGATTCATCAACGCCGCTGACATCTTCAATTGCTTCTGCCAACTCCTTTTCAAACCTTGCCATATCTTCTTCTGATATACCATCATCATCGTCATCCACAGATAAATCATCATTCTTAAGATCTTCTTCCAGCTGCTTGAAAAGTGCTTCCAGTGCACCATCCTCGTCGTCGTCGTCATCATCCATGACATCTTCTGCAGCCACCACATCCTCCTCACTCTGGATTTTAGTCTGTAACAAGGAGAAAATTTTCAACAAGCTTTCCACTTACAATGTGCAGCAATACATAAAGGAACTTGAAGAAAACAAAAAATCCAACCTAGCTGTAGGTAGTATGATATGTAAATAGTATGTTGAGGTAGAAAATAAGGGTAAACACCCTACATCCTCCAAGGCAATTTTGCAATGACTTACAGCATAGCTCTAAGTTTTACACGAACAACCTCTCAAACAGGTGTACGGTCAAGTACCAACTGCATCATTACATCTTAGCCGCTACCCCAACCTACCAGTACTTCCCCACAATCCTAGCCTCCAAGGGCATTCATGGTTCATCCCAACAAAAACTAACCGAGACGCACCAATCAGGACAGCAGCGACATGAGGCGAGGTAATTAAGCAGCACCGCGACGCGAGTCTAGTTACCTTGTACTTGGAAGGTCTCCGTCGGAGGGCGCAGGCAACGCCCCGCGGCGGGCTGTGGAGGCGGAGACGCACGCGAGTTCCGAGGAACGGCGCGGGACCTGTGCCGCCGGAGATGCAAGTCCTCGGCGCGGCCGAAGCCGAGGCGGCGGCGAGCGGCAGCACAATCGCCATTTCCGCGAGCTCTTCGGATATTTCGCAGTCCTCTTCTACCCTCGTGTGGGGGTTGTGCTTTTTGCGAAATGCCGATGGGCCGTGCCGCTAGAAGGCTTTCGAAGTTTGAACCCATTACCCTGGCCCGTGAATCAGAGAGGCCTATGTACATTTACGCCGGCCTTTTGGCCCATTTGGTGGCCCGTCCCATTCTGTGATCCTGTCCCTGTCTCGTCTTCGGCGTCCACGCGACACCTCCCTCCAGAGTCGACCTCGCTCTCCTCGCTTCCTCGCCAAACCAGCTCGCGAGCACTGTGTGCGGCGGCGGCAGCGTGGATGCTGCTAGTGCGGTGCTGAGACAGCTTCGTCTCCTCCATCCTGCTGACGGTTCGTGCCCCTCTCACGCTTTTACGCTCGCCCGCATACCTCGATGTGCTCCGTGTAGTCACGCGGCGCGTGCTCCTGCGCTTTTTGCGGAATCGTTTGGCATTTGATTCTGGGGGTTTAGATTCGATGTGTTGAAGGCCTCGGGGAATGGGGGTTCGGGTTGAGAGCGTGCTAGGGGTTCATAGGGTCTAAAGTTTAACTGCCGTGTACTTTTCAGAGTTGCTGCTTGTACTATGCATATAAGTTGGGGAATCGAGAGAGTAGACCATGGAATGAATTATTCAGTGGTGCATTGTAGCATATTATGAGTAATGGCTAATTTAAACTTGAGTCCAACTCAATTGGTGGTGGGTACAGTCCTCTTTGACTCAAATTCGAGTGCCTATTTATTCACAAGGTTAGTCAGTGTCTTTATTTATTCATAGATAGAAATATCGAATTGGTAGGTTGGCCCAAGTACTGCTGAAACGCTGTTTTTTGGAATGTGTATGGGATTTTACTATTTTGCTAACTTTCTGTTTTTGAAAGAAGGATGCGTATTTACTGCTAGTTGGTTAAGTTGCTCTTAGGACCTTTCTTCTTTCAACTAAATTCTTTCAGCTCATCTCAACCAGTACGATGATGTCATCATGGTGCAGTTTAAGTTACCTCTATTCTTTCTTGGAATCAGAGGGAAGCTTCTCGATGACTTCCATTTCATTATCTGCTAGGGAGTCCTATAGAAGATGGCAAGAAAGAAAAATCCATGTACTTTCCTAGATCCTAGATGTGTCGATTGGCGATGATCATGCAGGGAAAATGGTTTTGGGGTATGGTTCCCTCTAAGTTGGTGTCTTATGGTTTTCCCTGAAAAATTTCAGGATTTAATTGATGTTTGTTTGAGTGCCTAAGTGTTTAAGTTCCAATTCTTGTCGATAGAGGCCTCAGATGTTGTTGACCTTATTCAGTTAAGTTATCACTGGGCGATATGTACTATCCACTAAGTCCACTCTAGCCTTAGTTTTTATAGGTCCCTTCTGTTATGAAGCCTCAAGGCTTTTCAGTTATCACTGCTGTCAGGTTTTTCACCTGGTTAACAATTAGAAATGACATTGCTCCCCTTGCAGCTGTCTGCTGATGTTGTTCAAGACATCTGAGAACTTCCTGGGATTATGTACAGGTAACCTTCCTTGCCTGTTCAGTTGTCTGCTCTATATTTTTACCATTTACAAATGTCCGTAGAATCGAAAAGTCTTGCACATAGCTCTGAGATAAGATGCTCTGTCATGGGCATGGTGGTGTCGCTACTCGTGTTGGGGCGTTGAGTGGCTAAGAAGGAAAGTTAGAAGGAAGGGCTGCAAGCGCATGGCGAAGAAGGGCTGCATGTGCGCATGGCGAGCCGGTTGAGCTGGGCGAGCCGGCACCCGTACTAAATTAGGAAGATAGATATTTGATTAGTTACTTTCTAAATTAAGTCCTTAAGTCTAGGACTCGTTGTTGGCCAAGGGCTATATATTACCCCAGACCGCACATTGGAGGAATTAAGCAAGATTAAACTCATCTAATCTCCTCTCTCCCAATGTCTCTCAAGCGCCTAGGGCTGCTACCCTAGAACTAAACACTGCGGTAGAGGGGTATAACCTCACCGGAGAAGACACTATCGTCATGGATTCAAGGTCCATGACAACTTGGTATCACGAGTCCGGGCGATCCTCGCCTACTCGCTCCCCGGCACCATCACTACCATCCACCACCGCAAACCACCCCCTCCAGCTACCAGCGCGCCACAACGATGCGTCCGCCGCGGTTCGAGCGGGATTTTCCACGCCACGATGGTAAATCCGACCCCCACATCTTCATCAATCTTTGCGAGTCATACTTCCGTCGGGGCGCGCATCATGGCGGAAGAAAAGGTGTGGATGGCTTCCTGTCATCCGGAAGATGACGCCGGGGTTTGGTTCCTCCAAGTCGGGATGAGGGCACCCGGCGTGGCGCCGCTTCACCGAATTTGTTGTTACTGCGCTTTGGATCACCCCCTCTGCGACCACTAGCCTTGCGGATGGGATGCGCCGTCTCCAAGAGGACATGGATCGCGTCACCATGATGCTCAACCGTTGTCGTACTCTCCTCGGAGAAGTCCGAGCATGAACGCCTTGTTGCGATGCGCCTACAAGCGGCGACGGGATTCACGGTCTGCGACACCACCCGAAGCTGCGTGCACACCGCTGCAAGCTCGCGGCCAGCGGCAGGCGCGCGAGGGTTCCCCGCTCGCCCGGCGGTGCGGTTCCTTGGTGGGGAGAAGCGTTTTATATTTTATTTTCAAATTTATTTCACACTCTAGTCTTTAATAACGGTGAGCCGAGATGTAAAAGGCTTAACCTTAAGTCGTGTCAATTCGGTCTATTGCAGCTGGTGGGCGCCTTGCTTTCGGGAAGGAGGAGATGTCATGGGCATGGTGGTGTGCGCTACTCGTGTTGGGGCGTTGAGTGGCTAAGAAGGAAAGTTAGAAGGAAGGGTCGCTGCAAGCGCGCATGGCGAAAGGAAGGGCTGCATGTATGCGCATGGCGAGCTGCCGGGTTGAGCTGGGCGAGCCGGCACCGATAACTAAATTAGGAAGATAGATATTTGATTAGTTACTTTCTAAATTAAGTCCTTAAGTCTAGGACTCGTTGTTGGCCAAGGGCTATATATTACCCTCAGACCGCACATTGGAGGAATTAAGCAAGATTAAACCCATCTAATCTCCTCTCTCCCAATGTCTCTCAAGCGCCTAGGGCTGCTACCCTAGAACTAAGCCTACGGTTGAGGGGTATAACCTCACCGGAGAAGACACTATCGTCATGGATCCTAGGTTCATGACATGCTCCAACTGGCCTGCCTGCATAGCTGTTTGTAATCTCACATAAATGCAGCATTTATACAAACTGTCTACTCTTTATGCCAATCATTAAATATTTTTTTTTTTAAAATCCGATATTCTTTCTTTTCTTTTATATGTAATTCTTGCACTATTCCTTGTACTGATTGTTGTATTGTACTGTACATTATGAGAGAAGGGGTTGGAAAGACAACTATTTCGCCCGCTGTATTACAGGGACACCAGATTTCACAGCATTATAAAGGGACTTTAGGAAGTTTAGGCAACGTTTGAAACATGAAGTTTAGGCAACGTGTGTAACTGTGTATTAGACATGCATGTGTAGCTACATCGTGCGCCTCTGTAAATGGTCCGAGGAGTGGTTCATATACCTCCCGGCTTGATATATATGAAAGATCACCCCCACCCCAACCCTAAGATGGTGTGCGGTGTTTCCCATTTTCCTACAGTGTGAAACATGAAACACAGCTCTCCTGCGTTTTCCAAAAAAACATGAAGTACGAAAGAATAGAGCTGTGTTATGATTTTTGTTAACGGAATTTTAGTCTGATTCTGTGAGTGTGCTTTCTATGGCTCTATTACATTGCCGTCCTAATTTACCATCTAAAATGGTAGTTTCAATTGACATCATAGTTTCTGCAAAAAAAAAATGTCTGTATCCTGTTTCATTGCGTGTTATGGTTTCCTCGAGAGTGTTCCTTATTGATATCATGTATATATGTTTCTGAAGAGTGTTCCTCGAGAGTGTTGTCTCCACCTAACTCGCCATAGGGCATTCTCCTTATTTTACATCTTCATGTTTTACTGCATCGCACGTCTTACCATATTTGTTGCTCTATGTCGCAAAGCTTTCAATTTGAGTGGATTTTCTTGAAGTGTTCAATAGCACTATTGATGATTGGTCCTTTTTTCAACTATGTTGCTCTTTGATGTACATGTTATCATAATTTGTTTTTCTTGCACACCTGATTGTTTTTTTTTTTTTTTTTTTGGGACTTCCTAGCTCACTGAATAGAGAAATTATTGCTTAATGTACTCCTGTTAGAGGGACTAGTACATTGCCCGTGCTAACGCTTACAGTGGCGTGTAAAAATAAATAAATCATAAAACCGTGCTTGAGTAAAGTTTCTGCTAACAGCATCAAACATGGCAGAATTAAGTGGTTTTGCAGCAACAGTAACAACCTTCTCATTTTTATAGCAAAGATGAGTTAGCATTGAACTTAAAAGAAAAAAAAAGACTGTTATGACAGGCCGAACTGCAAGAGAGAAAACTTTTTTTTTCTTTCACTGAATTAAATCGATTCAGTTTTGATGTTTCTGCTTCATAAAAAGGCCCTTTCGGAAATAGCATAGAAAAAATGATTTCTCAAGAAGCATTGTGCTTGCTTGCTTTCAGATCCTAGGAATTAATATTATGTATGACCAAAATTCCTGAAACACTTCAACTAATGATGAAAAGAAAACACTGCAGCACGAACCTGCAATGCCAACATACTCCTATCCTGCATGACATACCCTGTAAGTTGGTACTCAGAATTCAGAAGTACCATGTAGGTCATTGGTGGAGCTTATCATCACTGACTCCTGATACTTCACTTGAGCTGCATCACACTACCATCTGTACTTATAGAAAATGATGTATGTGCATCAGTGCACAATATAGTAGAACCTAAAGATCTGCCAAGGATCCTCGGATGCTTGTACAATTGAAAATTTTAAAAAGAATATACACTAACACACCATAGAAAGCATAGAAATTGTACAGGGGTGAATCTTACTTGCTTTCATGACAATGAAGAGCTCTGAGAATATGCAATTCAGTCTTCATCCTGCATAAGCTCACTACCACTGGCCCTCCATCTCATGCCTCTACTGCCCGTCTCCCTTGTGATGACCCGAGCTGAGGATCTCGACTCTCGATGTCGTGGCCACTTTGGATTCATCACGTGTCGCTCAGCATGTACTCCATCCAAGTATTCATCCTGCAACCACCAGCAATTCATGCAATGTTACAAGAAGAGTTCAAGTAAAAATCATAGTGACACAAAAAATAGAGTATCAAACCTAGTACTGCAACTCAGCACCTGTGAATTTGGAAGCATTATGGCGTTGAACAACTACAAATCAGCACCTGTACTGCAACTTTGAAAATGAGTATAAAACCTGTACTGCTGGGCTGATGGGCTTCATCAATATTCAGCAACTTTAATTACGCAAACTAAAGCATGATTCACCAAAATGTTTAAACAAAATCTGTAAAGCTACGTACCTGTAGCAATATTGCGTAATGCTGATTGGACCGCCTATATTAGTAATTGAGTGAACAGAGGGGAAAGCAAAGCAACTGAACTTGGTTGAATCAGCACCTGCCGCAAGCAACTTGACGCTCTGCTTCAGCTGCTAATGGTTGTCCATGGCCGCTTAACGCCACGCCCGTCAAGCAGCTGCTTGCAAACGCTAAGCACTGACACACACGCAAGCAGGTGCTGGCCGTCTCAGAAGCTTGAGTATATATGGTGACACACATGCTTAATGTACTCCTGTTAGAGGGATTGGTGGAGAGAGTATATATGGTGGAAATTTTGAAGGTATTTATCCTTTTTAAATAAATATCTTATCATGGAGCTTGATAATTCACTATAGATTTATGAACACACGCTCTAACAGCAGAAATTATGGGTGTTTAGAAAGGCACTTATTTAATTTTAGTGCTTTTTTTTTTGTACCATACTCCCCTGTTTCCGAATAAGCCGCTTTAGGATTCTAGTTGGTCAATCTTCTTTAACTTGGCCCACAATAAAACCTTCTATAGATTGATATCACATGGTTTCTAGATTCATCATGAAAAATATGTTCATAAATAACTTTTCTATTTAAAACAGTATACTTCTACAAAAATACAAGTCAAAGTACCACATTGGAGACTGTGTCAATATTCTAAATAATTTGCATTTGGAAGTTGGAACCAGAGGGATTAATATAGGGTTTCTGAAAGAATGGTAATCTATATTATTATTATTTTCGTCATCAAATGATGGCATATTAAAAGCATCGTAAACTTTCTGTAGTAAACCTTATTTCATACCTCACTGTGACAAAGATTTAGTTTTCACATTTCAGCTGAAAATTTTGTCTTACTCCATGATGATCCTGGTGTACTATCGATGGCAAAATACTGGACCAAACACAAATAGTTCCCAATTCTTCATCACGTTCAAGCCTTCCCCTCATCTTGTCAGGTTCATTTCTATGAATTTGGTTTCCAGTTTTTCTACATGTCTATGATGGATAATACATTTAACTTCAGTCCAAGCGGACATGCAAGTATGCAACAAACACAAAATAAGCACCTACCATGTAGTTTCTACACTGAGTTACCCAACATTTTGTGGAAAAGAACGCAATCCATGGTACTTACCAAATAGAGTACAAATCTTAGAATAAACATTGGCTTATGAGAACTTTTAATGTAACCTTTGCCAGGATAAAAGTGACCACACTCGGGCTCAAGAAAAGTTGTGCTACTGTGTTTTCCAGCCTATGAATGCATAGAATTTTTATGGCATCATGCTCCAGCAAGTAACTTGCATTGTTAACAAGTGAAATGTCTCACTTAAGAAATACAATTGCAGGTCAGAGTGAAAAGGAAATTTGAGTAACACGAACAAACTTTGTTTGTTGTGTATTGATTAACATGTCATGTTCTGAGTGTACTTCACCTCATGCCCTGAGAATTTTAGGAGTTACACCTTGGGAAAGTGATTTATTGTTTGATTCTTCCTGTCCCGAGCATTGTGTGATTTATTTTGGCTTTGGTAGCAGGGCTACACAACCAGCTTAGCGTACTATAGCTAGTAAACAAATTGTGAAGGTTTGCTTGAGAATCAACAAGACTATTTTCCATGATTTCGGTCGGCGGTCGAACACAGTCGACTTGACCGGACCCAATTAGACGACTAATCGCGACTAATCGCGATTAATCGGGCGACGGGGACATTCTCTGTCGAGCACCTGGGACCGACCAGGACGACTAATCGCGATTAATCGGACGACCTGAAATCATGTATTTTCTTTAGTGTAAGATGCCTTATGTGTAGTCCACTCATAAAATACCCATGATGCATTTTCGGGAAGAATGTTGTGTTTGGCAAGCTTGTTCTTGGAGATGATGTCCTGAAGAAGATTGAATGTGTTAATGTTGATGGTTCATCACCTCCTGTTCCTCCTGTTCAAGTGAAAATAGTGAATTGTGGTATGCATATGGAGATCAATGACCATGGATCTGTGGCAAGAAAAAAAATGGTAGGACTCTTTAGCAATGTGGTACCACTATAGATAGATTTCAGTATTAAGGATTTTTGGATTTTAGTTTCTTATATAAATTTTTCTTGAACAATTTCTATATATAGATTACAGATCAGAAATATCTTGCTTCAGGTTATTTAACACTTCTGGTTGCGTGATTGTGATTTCACAGATAAAGTGAAAGCTGATATTTCAAATCTCTCCAACAATAGAGCATCTCGTGGACAAAAAGCGAGCAGAAGCTAAGGAGTCATTGTCCATTAGGTCAATGACCATTATGGCAAGAGAAGCAATCATGACAGGTAATCAGGTGGATCTATGCTCTGTGCTCCTTGTTGACTTTTTAATAGGTATTGAAGTTTCATTTTGCAGATACACGAAATACCAAAGCTCCTGTTATGATAGACGGTATAGAAGCTCATCTAAAGAACGAGAATTATGTAGGTAAACTAATTATTCCCTCTGGTCATAATTAGACGACTTTTTGGTAGTATACTTTCTGATGAATGATGTTCATAAAGCTAGCTCTGATATGCCTTAAATGATATATGCTTCATTAAACTGTGTCAGAGCCTCAGAGGAGTCCTATTCAACTGTTGAAAAGAGACATGTTTTGTATTTCAGCAGGAAGAACTGAACCTTTATATTTTCCTTTGGGGATGAAAACTTAATTTTGTGAGCAATACAAGTAATGCAACTTATTTTTAGAGTATGTGGCATCTTTGATCTTTCCGTCAGCAAGTTCTTGCAAATGGATTCACAATTTCACATTTTACTAGTTAGCGTCCAGCTCTACCGTCTGGTCAACTATTTGATGCCATGAGATTTGCTGATATCCACTACTTGGAATTGTGCAGGTGTAGGAGGCGTAGCTGAAGTATCTCATGCGGCACTGCCGATTTACCTCATGAAGACTAGAATCAGTATCTGCAGCAATAGATTGGTAGCTCATCTGCCATCTCATCTACTATGAGGTCAAGATCATATGAATATGACGATGATTGTGGACAGCCAATCTCCAGGACCTTGCCCTTTTAGGTGTTGTGCGGTCACCGTCATCACTACAAGGTTGCTTGGAGACTCTCTTCTGTCACTAAACAACTCATTCCATGGTGTAGCAGTTGTTGAGGGAAGAGAAGTTTCTGCTGGGAGGTATCGGGGAACATGTACACCGTACTGATCTGCACATGTTCAGAATGATGGTAGAGAATCCTAAAGAACAATACACATGTTTAGATATAGCGTTTGGGGACCCCGCCTTGATCAAGAAATGGTCTCCATCCTGCATGCCAAATAATCTGGAACTGGAATTTCCCACCCGGCTTCTGCATTCCTAACGGTGACAAACGTTTGAAATGTACTCCATATGTATTGTCACTGTCGATTTAGCACACAAGGAAATCATGTGGAGCATGTGGAGGCCTCGAATCTGGACTCTGCTGTGCAGCACCCGATGGACCAGGCATTCTCCTCGAGCAGGTAGACGAGTGCTCTGCTTCCACGAGGGAGATCCTAGTCGTGACAGGGACAGCCTGAAGCAGCCGCGCGCCTGCATAAACGCTGACGCGGCACCAAAAGCACCGCGTCGCGTCGTCTCGTCAAAGCGCGCGCGTTCCCCTTCCCCTTCCCCCCCGCCACGACACACGCACCCCACCCACCCTTTGCCCACCGCGCCGTCGTCGTCGTCGTCTGCGGCGGCGTCCACCCACCCACCCCACCGCCACCGATCAGCCCGAGTCCGCCGCCTCGGCGCCCCACCCGTCCAACACAGCCTCAGAGGCCACCGGCCGCGTCGTCTCTCCTCGCCGCGAGGCCAGCGTCCGTCTAGCTCACCGGCGCGAGGGGAGATGAGGCGATCGTCGAGCGGGGCGCGCGTGTCGGACAGCGGCGGCGGTGGTGGCGGAGGCGTCGTCATCAGCGGGAGCGAGGCGGCGCTGCCGACGTACGACCCGCTGTCGGCGGCGGGACGGCGGGAGGCGGCGCGGACGCGGGCGCTGGGGCGCGCCGTGCACTGCATCCCCGTGGTGCTTCTCGTCTGCGCGCTCCTCCTCTGGCTCTCCGCCTCCTCCCACACCCACCTCGGTAAGGTTCAGTTCAGACTGCCCTCCCTCCCCCCTCTCTCTCTCTCTCCCCAATTCCCACCTGAGTCCTCTCCGATGGTGAATTGGCGATTGCCTAGGGGCGGTAGCTCGTGATTAATTTGATCTCCGTCGTGTCCGGGGAGGTTTTATGAAGCGAGATCATTCAGCTGGTGGCGATGAGCTTGACATCTCAGTTCCATACCTGGTTGCAATACTAACAATGCGAAATTAATGAGAAAGGGTGTGAGAAATCTAAGCTAAAAATGAGATGAAGTTGAAGTGTACTAGCTCCCATGACTCTCCTGGTCTGTTTCAGTCTTGCAAGTCCTGAACACGTAGGGAAAGTTTTTTTGATTCGTAATTAAATCAAATTACAGTTTTAAAAGTGTCACTTGTGCTTTAATTTTGTGACCTGGATGCACTTAAAATTGTTGAGGCATACATACATAACCTTAATTCCTAGCTGTCACCAGTGGGGAAAGTATCTGGCACCACTGCCCTCTCAGAACATGGGCTAGCGTTTGGTAGATGGGCATCTTCAGGTTTGTCGACATTGTTAAATCATGCAGGCCACTGTCCTATTTCCAGCAATCAGTCTCCAATATCTTTTTTCTATATCGATCATATTGAGTCATTCTTTCCTTCTGCCTTGGTTGGCATAAATTTCCTCTGTTCCGCATGTTTGCATCTTGCACAATAGCTGCACTGAACATGCATTCTTGCAGAGTTGTAATGCTTGCAAGAGGAGGTGGATTGCACATTTTCTTGAAGTTGTGTTGTTGTGTATGCCAACGTATGCTGCATGATCACAAAACATGTTCGTGTTATCACTGCCCCACCCCAAACTCAAAAAACTGGATTAGAAAATCATCGGTTTGGTTTAGGTTTCTGTCACCAGTCAAGTGCCCATTGAAATGCAGATCAATCGTATTTAGAAAGTCATCATTTCGATTTGGAAATTCGTCCATGCACACGTACTTTCCTTCAGTGCATTTGATGGTCTTTCAACTTTGAAGTTCCACAGTGCATTTGATGGTGTCACTCACCACTGATATTAAGTTCTGCATACAAACGTTCTTTGGTGCTGCTGAAATACTTTCTGATGTTAGTGATTTTGCTGTGTATATGCAGATTGAGAATCAGTGGGGATGATGAGGGAACCTGGCAGGTTGAGTCTGGTTCTGTTATACTACTACAACTGAAGAGTTCTGAGTTCAACAACAACAAAAAAAGAGGTTAGGCTAGACATGGTGAGGAAATACATAGGTGGGGATTAGCACAGAAAGTAGTTCATCTACTAGCAGGTTTTCGGATACATTCTTTTTAAAAGTTTTCATTTGGCCATACTGAGTTGAGCTGATTTGGTTCAGTGTTGCATATTGTATACAAATGTCATATGTATTCTTTCCCAACACTAAGCATACAATACATGTCCAAATATTCTTTCTGTACGTGTTGTGGTTTGTTCTTTGGACATTCTATACAATAAGTATACATGTGAATGCGGAATGCCATAGACTCATAAAGTGGCGGAGCTTGGACCTAAACCCAGGCAGCAGAGGCCAATCATTAAAGGACAAGGCTATTTTTTTTTCATCAAGCCAAATGGCTGCACTAGTGGGGTTCTTGGCCTGTGAGAAGCTCAACCAAATCGCCGTTTTTTATGACACCAAATCGCCGTTTCTTGCCTTGTATTTGTCTCAAAAGAAGCACCTTTGTATTTTTAGTAGTCCACCAGCACTAGCTTGTATAGTACTAAAAATCCGTTCCAAATTGTAGGTCGTTTGACTTTTTCAACCTCAACTTTGACCGTTCGCCTTATTCAAAAATTTATGCAAAACATCAATTCATTTGTTGTGAAATGCTTTATTATTAATAAAAGTTCTTTAAAATCCACTTAAATTTGACTATGTTTATACAATTTTTTGAATAAGACAAATGGTCAAAGTTGGGGTTGAAAAAGTTAAACGACCTACAATTTGAAAATGGAGGGAGTACTTTGCAAAACTAGCTCAGAGGCTTAAAACTTGCAATTGAATTGCACCTATGCATCTAAATGTAAACGAATTAGTGACAATAAACCATTTGTGATGTGTACTTTACATGCCATATAAAAGCAATGGTACAACCTGAGTATACTCAATACGGTGAATGACGCAGGCTCCATTCATGCATTCTGGTGGAGATGTAGACAAAAGTTTAATAAGAATATCAGAAAGGAAGTAGAAGAAATCTTGATCTACTTCTGGTTGGAATGTATATGGAAAGAGCGCCAATAGAAAAAAATTTCAGCAACAACAACTACAACTAGTGCAAGTGGCATATCTTTGCAAGGATGACATAAACCAGTACCAATTAGCAAAATCCCCGACATCTCGTAGCGAACAAGACTAGTTTTTAGCTTTTTTCAGTAGTGGCAGTTGCTTCAATTTTGTACAATTTCTCTACTTGTTTTAGTTGCATGTAGGTTGTAGCGGGGGATGTACAATTGTATTTTTGGCTTTGTACTGCTTTTTCTTTATATCGTCTAATAAAAATCAATGGCAAAGCTTTTTGACACACTGACACACTGTACACATTCCATATCAATAGATTTAACTTTTTACATGTTGTACACATTCCATATATAGCAATAAACAATTAATAGGGTACTTCATGCCTATCACTATTAGAGGATGTTTTTGAAAAAGGTTTAGGTTAGACATTGAGAACATAAATTATGAAATAATTTTTAAGTCATTAAGTTTAAAAACATGAAAATCATATCAATAGATTTGTCATAAAAAATATACATATATAACTTTTCAAAAAATATTTTTGTAGAAAAGATAAGTCAAAAGTTATGCTTTGTATACCGCTTCGCTATCCTTAACGTCCTATGAGTAATTTGGTAGGAGGTGATGCTGCAAAAATAGGGGGAAAACGCTTCTGTTGGAAAACCAGTGCGCCGGCTTTAAAACGGCATCAATTTCTTGAACTAGAGGCTGCAGAGTGCAGACGTTTTGGTTGTGGTGTGGTACTCTGCATTTTGACAGTAGAATGACAGGGAACGGGCGTGACATGGCCTTTGTTTGGGCACAGGACGTTTACGTCGTCAAATTTCTCTGCGTTTTGACTGATATCGTCAAATATCTCTTGTCTGCATTTGGACAGAGACAGAGCGCGATGGGATCATAAACAGTCTGAATTCTCACGGTCGAAACAACCCGTAAACCGATGCTTCAGGTTACACGAAATCTTCACCCAAAAAAAGGTTGTCCCTTCTCCAAGACCGCATACGAAACTCTCGATAGAACGAAGCTTGGTATATCCATCCACCCGATAGGAATGGGATAAGCTAAGCCTGGCTTGTTGTTGTTGCATGCGTGAAGCAAATCCGCAGCACTGCTGGACCGGACACGTGACCACCAAGATTTTCAGCGATGCAAATCGAGATCGAGGTGGTGTCAGGTGTCTCCATCTAAAGTTCATGGACAACCGCCTCCAAGAAACGCAATGCGTGCGTGTGTGTGCAGGCCACTCGTTGCTTGCGTCCAACCAAACCATGACCTGAAAGCTACTGCTACCACAAAATTTTTGTTTTCTTTGAATTATATATATTAAATGAAAAAAATAGGTTGTCTCTTCTTATGTGTGCTGAGTGTCAGATTTTTTTTTTTTTTTTTTTTTTTTTGCTTTTATTTGTTGGATCATCTTTCCGGCACGCAAGGAATATGAATGAAAGCCAAGTAAACAAGCAAAAGCCAGCAGCTAATTTGAGACGGGATATGGGGGTTACGTCGGCAATGGCTGAAACGTGACTGCCAAGCCATTAACGCTGGCTGCCGCCGAGTATGGAGTATGGCATGGGCATTGGGACAGAAGATGACAACTTACTAGAGCTTGATGCCCACGAAAACTAGAGGAGGAGAAATACTAGTTGTAAACCGTCAAGCTACTCTCAGCGGTGGAGCTATGTGTAGGTCGGTTATAGTGGGCCATGGCCCGGCCTCCTTGATACGATAATTGAAAATGATCCTTAAGGATGACAAATGATAATGCTTATTATTTATTACTAGCAAGTAATAGAGATTTGACACTAGAGAAAATTTTAATATACTATTGCCCCCCTCTTTAAGCTCCGCCATTGCTAGTAACAAGATACGAGTAATTGTTTCCGTATCTGTCTGAAATAATACTTGGAGCATCAATATCGTAGCGATGATTTTATATCATATAGGAAACATACACACCATTACATTTTTTACAATTTGGGCGAGGCAAATACTAAAAAAAAATACCTATTTTCGAGGACAATTTCTAGTATGTATGACAAGAAGGATTTGGTCTAGTCTAGTCTATAATGGCAAAAAAGAAAAGGTGCAAACCACCGCTTTTGGTGCAATAGTGTAAGCTCCCTTGAAACAAGTATTATAAGTTTTTTTTTTTTCTAGATGATGCACATCCGCAATGCAAAATAGTTTTCTAAAAATTCATAGGAGAACAATAATTTTCATATGCGTATGTGCTAGAAGAAAGAATCATCATAGGAGTTTTGAAAAATCCTTAAAACACAACAACATTAAATGGACGGTTTGCATCAAATGTTTCGCCGTGTAGAATATATCGTGCTCAAGTTGATTTCCATCCTATGGAACCTAACTGGTTGAGCTACACCCTACATTGGGAGAAACTCCATGACTTGACTAACAACAAATGTAAGAAGCATGCTACATAATTTAAAAAGTACTCCTTCAATTTGAAAGATATAGGTCCATTTAGTTTTTCCCTTAAGTGCATGAAAAAAATCTCTAACTGTGAGATATTTGTAAAAAATTATAAACACCTACAACTTCAAATTAGTTAATGAATCCATCATGAAATAATTCTTTATGCATTTATTTGGTATGTTGATTGATATGGAATAATTTTTTATAATCCTAGTCAAAGTCAGAGAAGTTTATTTATTTAATTTGACAAGAACTAAAGGTGTCTCTAATGATTCTCGAACAGCTATCTATGAGGAATTTTATTGGCTATCAATAACAATTTGCAAATAGCTAGCTAGATAGAACATATAAATAAGAAAAAAATAAACACTATTGTAGAGAGTTATGTGTGAGATATTTCTAGGAGATCGTGCTAGATTAGCTATTTGATCTCTTTTCCTTGATAGCCAATAAAATACTTTTTTTTTTTATTATTTCTATACATCATCTAGCTAGCTATCTGTAAATTACGGTCCTCATAGCTAATAGAATTCTTCACGACAACCATTTGGAATGCCATATAGGAAGCTAAATTTTGAAACGAGGGAATAACAATCATTGCTGATGATACTCAATCGATTTTCATCATTGCCCTGAGCTGTAGAGGTCGATGAAAAGGCATATTTTAATATGGCAAAAGATCTCGGTAGATCACATGCGCTCAACTAATTCAGCGCACTGCCACCCAAAAATCGAGTACTACGAGTTTTAGGATCATTCCCAGCTAGATTATATAAATTAAAAACATGATGAAAAAAAAATTTTTAGGCAACTAGGTTAAACGTGAATAACTAATTGAAGATTAGGACAGAGGGGGGAAACTAAGGCACACCTCACAACCCACCAGACAACATAAAGAAACACCCATGGAGGGATCTCAGCCGTCAAACGCCAAACAGACGGCCGAGAAGCGATGGGCCGGCCGAGGCCCAAACGAGGTTCCGAGGCCGTTTCGGGCACTTGTCGCCTCGAACTCGGAACGGCCCACCATCCTCCCTGACCGCCGCCTCCCCTGTATATAAACCGCTTCGTCCGCACAAGCCCGAATTAATTAATTATAATCAATTTTTCCTATTAAAACCGACTGGAATTTTTGCTTATTTCCGGCTCTTGAAATCGCCTCCTGTCCTGATTCCTCCTCCGCCGCTCGTCAAATCCTCCTCGCCGTGCCCGTGTAGGTAGGTAGCGAGAAATTCCTTGCGTTGGCGGATCGTCGCGGGCTCCTCTCCTCTCCCCGGCGGCAGGCAAGTCGTCGAATCGCCGCGCTTGGCCCGGCCGCGAGCGCTGAACCCGCCGCCAGCCTCCTCGCCTGAAGAAGAACGGCAGCCGTCGTCGGGCTCGGGTGAAAGTTCCGGCGAAGAACAGCTGATAGCCAGTCGCGCTCCTCACGCCGGCGACTCGATTGGCATTGTCTTTGCCTTTCCGTCGTTTGTTGGTAAGGATCCTAACTTCGCTTGATGATTTTTTTCTTTATTTTTTGGGGAGAATTATTATTTGTTCGGCAGATCGATCTCTTTACTTTCTTCTATGATCACAATCAGATCGAGAATTCAGGGAAGTGGAACGAATCGGGATTAATCTGATGCATATACAAAAGCCGCCGCTCCTGGTTGATGCGCGAGGCCATGTTGTTTTGCAACAGCCCCAAGCGATTCGCTTCGATTTCGTTCCTGTTCTCGTGACAGATCAACGCGTTGATGTTCCTGCGCTGCAATGGATCCTTCGCTCGTTCATCTGCTATTATGTTCTGTTGTCAATACACTCGGTTGTAGTCAAGGATGCGATTCCTTTCATTCAAAAATATTTTGGGTGCTCTGTAGAAGTTGAAATTCTTCGTATTTTTGACTCATGTTAGTCTGATTTATGTTTTGACGCCCGTTAATCTAGTTTTGTTCGACTTTTGACTTTGGTTTATTGTTTGCGACAGAGTTCCCGAACCAAAACGACCTGATGAGATTCTTCAAGGGGAGCAAGGTGGGAGGTGTTGCAGGAGGCAGAGGTGCCATTTGGTTCGTGGAGGCCTGGCGAGATCATCTCCGGCAATGGACACACATACTTGGTGAGATATGATGAAAGCCCAGTTGACTCTAGCGTGGCTGTTGAAAGGGTACCAAGGAGGTTGATGAGACCTCGCCCTCCTACGGATGACCATGTTCGCTGGAGTTTGGGTAGTATTCTTGAGGCCTTTGACAGCTACTCGTGGAAGGTTGCTGAAGTGGTCAGAGTGCTTGGAAAGAATCAATATCTAGTTAGGCTCCTTGGGTCTTCGCTGGAGTTGAGTGCACATGCATCGGATCTTCATTGAGGAAGCTTTGGCTTGATGACAGATGGGTTGTGACTCAGAAGGTAATGCTTTGTTCCTTAAATTCTCACTTTTGTATTAGATTTATTTATAATAAGGTGATCAATAGAAAGATGTTTTTACTTGTATGCAGTAACTCATCAAGCAGTTAACATGGTCTAACTGTTGTATTTCAATAAAATCTAATATGATAGTTTTGAGGTTCTTTGATGTTCACTCATGAGCAATTAGATTTTGTTTCAAGTATTAATGGGAATGACCTAGATCCTAATGAGACTTGTCTTTCAATCATTTTCAGTATTCCGCAAGATGCTTGGATGGTGGTGCATTCAGAGGTCGATCAAAAAGATGGAAATTTAGACCATAAGTTCAGAATGGACAGCCGTATTCAACTTGAGAACCATAATGCTTTGGAGGGTGATACATCTAGAGGCTTCAAGAGAAAATCGTCTGCTATATCAACATATCCTCAATGCAGTGAAGTTACTAAGAGATTGCGAACACCAAACAGAGATGGAAGGCACTCAAAGCTGGTTGATAGAGGTTTTTTTCCCTTTGGCTGAAAAGGTAGATGATGTTGATTACCCATGCTTTATGATGGGTGGGAAATACATGCATGATAGTCATATTGGGCATAATAGAACAACTGAAGAACTTAGTGACACAGAGAGTATCTCATCTTCTGTTGGTAGTTCTAGTCCTAACAGTACCCTCCATAGATCACAGTATTATAATTTGGTTTACCAAAGTGGAGATACCTGTAGTAGAACTGATGATGATGAAGTATCTACATCTGAAAGAGAAACATCAGAACATGATAACGACGGATTGAGGGAAGAAACCCATTTGTTGGAAGAAACCCATTTGCTGGAATTACATGCTTATCGTTCAACAATGTTAGCCTTGTATGCTTGTGGGTCAATTAGCTGGGAGCAAGAGGCTTTGTTGACTAACCTAAGGTTAACACTGAACATCTCAACTGATGAACATCTAGCTGAATTGAGGAGTTTGGTTACACATGCTGTTACTTCCAGATAGCTTTTGTTGTTACTTTCCTGGCAACATTTAATATATTCCAAATTATTGTAAGTTAGGAAATGTCATTAAGGGTTGAGGTGTTGGAGTGCTTCATGTGTAGAATTTTACTTGTGAAAAGAGTCGGTTGGGAAATTTTGTACTATAGATATCTCAAGATTTCTGAAATTTTGCGACAGTCTCTCAAAGTATTAATGTATTCATACTGTAACACCTTTGTCTTTTTGTCTTTGCATTAGCTTGTGTTGATGTTTAACACTGTACTACTCTATCAGTAGTCCTTGTCTCCTTGATTGTGTTTGTGGTGATTGATGACTAAACTTGCAATGTTTTGATCAAATCATGTACAAGCTGAATTCTCAAAGATATAATATAAGTATGATATGAATATCCTTGAGGAAGTTTAGTTTTGTTGATGATTGTCTTTGTAGTGATGCTTTTTTTTTTCGAACCTTGTGTCAATGCTTTTACTATCGTAATGCTATATTTGTCTTGAGGTGGTGAAAAACTGTAAGTATCGATTATGAAATATCTGTATGTCTCCTCTTGACATGTGTTGCCTAGTGAGCTGACTAATTTGTAATGCTTTTTTGCTGTTGATTTAGTAGCAGCTGTTGTGCATGGGCAGTTTCACCCAGTATTGTTCAATTCTGCAACATAAAAAAGTCTGGGGAAAGGAAATCTGATATTTCTCATGAACTTTCCAGGGCCAAGGTTGGAGGCTTTTAAAGCATCCTTCCATAGGTTCTTGTAGATGGAGGATTCTGCCACATGTTTTTGCAGTGCGATAGATGTGGCAACATTTCCATTGAACTTCATTGGTACTAAATTTATTTTCAATCCTCCTTTTGCTTTTTAGGATCATTATATTTTTTTTTCCTTCTAGGATAGGATTCTTTTGTGCCTTGCTTTTTATAAGTTGCCAAGATACTTCATTGCAACATTAATGGATAGTAGTTTCCATGTGAGCTGTCATACATTGTGCTCACAAATACTAGAGCAAAGGCCCAAGGAACACTCAGTCTGGTTTACTTAAAATGTATAATTATAATAACACAATAACACAAAAGGGTTGCCCCATGTGGCTATTTCTATTTGCTTACCTCAAACTTGTATTGAAGATTTATTTTATTCTTTTTTTGTTCGAAATTAAGGTCAAGCAGGACCAAGATTGTGGTTCCAGATTTGGTTTATGATCCAGAGACAAAAAGGTGATCTGTTTGTTGTGTGATTTTTCACAGAACAAGCATATCCCTCTTTGGTAAGTGCTACTGGAACTCTTGGTTGTATTTATATCCTTTTCTTGAGGAGGTTTTGAATGATAGTGACAAGGTAAAGTAAAATATATTTTGATCACTGATACACATTTTTTCCATATAATAAATCAACTGACAGTCTAGCTGTATTTTCATATTATTATATGGTTTTGAGGTAAACAGATCTCAAATTATCAGTAACTTAAATTGCAATTGATACCTACCCTTCAGCACAAAAAAAAGGTAGACAATTATAGGTCACTTGCATAAACTTTACAGATTTTGTGTTGTAGTTAAGAAATACTCAAGACATGTTATGGAGTGGAGATTGTTTTGAGTTAAAAGTGAGCTAAGCAAGGACTCAGAGCACACAGCTTAATTGGTTGCCCGTCAAGCAAGTACATATTGATTTATTAAGCTGTTAAGATTTTCCTTGCTGCTGTGAATGAGCCAATTTGTCTTGCCTGGATGGACAAGATCCTCATGCCTGCACGAACTAAGCAAGGGGAGGTGACTGAGAAACCAAGCAGCCGCGCCTTAATACCTCAACCATGTTATGCTTATGGGTATTCACCTAAGAAATATTGCATCAGCACACGGGTCCATGAATGCCTACATGTTATGGTTATCATCATACTTTGAAAACTTTGTTAGATAATGGAATAATAATCTCCCAGATGTTCTTAAAATATATTTGAAGATCTTTGTAGGTGACCACAGTCACAGTGACTTTGTATTCCACGTTTTTCTTTTACATTGTTTTGTGTTCAGCACAGATGTTTTAAGAATTTTGTGTACTGCTTCTTTTGCTTAAAAACCTGTTTGCTGCCTAAAATTGTTATATGCCCATGCTTAAATAGAAATTATAGAATACTCCATGCATAAATGGAGTCTTAGACAACTAGGGAAAATGCTTTACAGTGTGCAAGTTAATGTCTGATTAGAAATCGGTGCAGTTTCTCATGTGATCGTTTAACTTACATTATCTCCCTATTGCAGACAGATATTCAGTCTGGGATATGTAGTACTAATTTGTTTGTTTACGAGATTTTAATAATCATGTGGTTATTGCAAAGGACAATCATGAATAATTTTTGGCTTTATGAGCTTTCAATGTGCAATCAGTGTAAGTTCAATTTGACTCAACAGATAAGTTGATGCACACTGCAATTCTGCAATCGGAAGTTTTTATCTGTTTATTAAAAGGACTGATTTAAACGCTCTAAAAGAGGAGACAGTGCATGCTCTCCCTATCTGATGTTTATTTTTTGGAGAAATTATTTCATTTTGAATGTATGCTGTGGCATGAGAGGAAGTAGTGGGAAGGCTATTTTACTAGGAATTTTAGAAAAAAAAAAAAACCATACAAATGTGCCCTAGTTCAGGACTTGCAGCCAATTTTCACATACACACAAACTGTTGAGATTACATGGTCTTGCGTGCATCAAGGAAAACTTGCAGGTATGTCTGTGCAGTTATTTGCTAGTCGTCTTATGCATATGAAGCATATCTTTTTTTTTTTTCTGTTCTAGAGTTTTGTAATCCAGATGCTGTAGCTGGTGTTCTTCATGAAATATGATCTGCGCCAGTCGGGTCAGTGAGACTGAGACTTATTTTACTGGGGAACTATTTGGCCACCTTATTTTTTGTGCTAAAGACAGCTGCCCTTCAATTTTTTCCTCGGTGTACTATGTCACTTAAGTTTGGTCGTTGTGCAGTTGAAGGAACATGTTTGAAATACAATGGATAGACAGTCACATATTTTCAGAAGTGAAGTGGCTAGGCCCTCGTGGTTCTGATGAACAAGCAAGAAGCTTATTTTATAGTCAAGAACAAGTGAAAAGTTTCTCCATGGTGTAGGACGATGTACCTTCGATCTCTTTACTTCCCGTTGAACTTAATGCTGTTCTTGCGTGTTTGAAAATTCATGTACCTTGTTTTCATTGTTATAATCATGTACATTGTTACTGGCCTTAGAAATTCTGCTGATGTTGTTGGCTTCGTATTTGACAATAAATCTTGTATTGTTTGTGTGTTCACCAACAGTTTTTGTTCAATCTTTGCCTGCGAGGATAATGTAAAAGTAGTAAATTGTGTAATTGCCGCCAGATCTGTGTAAATAGTGAATCGTTGAGATTTCAGTATACCAGTATTTGAAGTGGAATGGGTGCAAACTAAGTAGGCCTGAGCTAGAAGCCTACAAGTAATGGGCCCACCTAGATGAGCCAGATCTAAACCCACTAGACTTTGTGTACCAAAAAGTCGAAGCATTAGAAGATGACACGGAAGTATAATGCTTCTAGCTGCAACATCATCCATCCTTTTTTGTTGTCAGTACTCAACCTGATGAAATCTCCCAACTACTTGAGCATTCTTCTTGTCTTTCATCAAGTGATGATGATCTTCTTCTGTGTATAATGTCATGAACTGATGGTGTTTCTGCTTTGGATGATACACGTATGATTGCAGCTGAGCACCGAGGAAGGATCGTATATGGAAACCAATCTCAAATTCCTTGCAGGGCCAGCAAACGAGCCAAGTAGAAGGGCCTGTTCAGGGATGGCTCTGCATGTGAGATGAATGAGCCAAGCCAATTCTACAAGCTGACAAGTACTCTTGAGCAGATTCAGAGAAGCAAGAGCGGGCAAGGCAATGCCGTCGCGGGATCCGGCGACAGCGGCGCGACCGGTGCCGGGTCGGGGACCAGGCAGGCTGCCGCTCCGGTCCCGGTGGTGCCGTCCGCTGCCGCGCCGACGACAAACAACGTCGTCGTCAGCAATCCATAATGATGGGTATGTCGTCGCTGCAGAGTGCAGACCGCAGTGCTGCCACCACCCTAACGAACTCCTCCTTGCTCAGTGCTGACCCGTGCCGCATTTGCAGCTGCAGTTGCAGTGCGTTATGGGCCTGAGATGGCTGCTGATGCTCTGGGCACTACTGAACCAAAAAGCATAGTAAAGGCTTACAGCAAGCATTGATGCCAACCATGGCAGAACGGAATGGCAGCCGCAATATCCTTCTGCTGCTCTGCACATGCAGAGTACACTCCGTCAGTACTGCAGGAATGTGGCTGGCAACGCTGGCAGCTTGTGAGGAGCCAGCACGGCAACATTTGTCCAAGAGTCTCTTCCCAAAGTAGAGTAATTTCTCCAGAGCCTCAGTCAGTCTCTGCACCAAACACTTTATATTGTTCGAAAGATTAACCTCACGATCTACTTCTACCCCTTGTTTGTTGTTGTCAGATTCACCTCAGTCCAGTGTTGGCATGGATTGAAGTGAATGTAGTTCAAGTTTCACTCCAATCCAGCCCGACACGTCTTGATTGATGTGGATCCGATTACATCCAAACAAGGTCTAATTTTTACAGTTAACCATTGGCGCCCGCATGGGTTTAATGACGAGTCCAGTAGTCCACCATCCTAGGGGCAGGCGGGGCCTATATCTACATGCAAAATTCTCGGACGTCACGGCGTTTGGGGTTGCTTCAGCTGATTGGAATTAACACAAGCAGCCAACTGCATTCATGGGGACACATGCTTTACCGCTGCATCAGTGGGGAGGTACGTACGGCACAAGGCAACAAAGAAACTTACGAGGTGCTGCTGTGGTGGACCTGCAGTGCTGTTTCTAGCTTTCGTTCCTACCTAGCTACATCCATGATAAGTTCCACTTCACAGGCCCATTTGGAGCAACTGATGTCTCTGAGGAACCCCCCTCGTCCCTATCTTGCCATGTGCCCGGCCGGCATGTGATGATGGGCATGGAGATAGAGCTCAACATTCTGCCTGTTGCTGCTGCTGTTATGATTACACACTTGATTGGGACGAGATGATCGTTGTGAGCCATGGCGTTTGTCATCTGACTGGCTGATTCTTTGTGAATCTGATCAGCTGATTGCTTTCGAACTAGTGTTGATTATGTCACATCACATGCATGATTGTGCTAGCAGAGCTGCTACTCTGTTGTTATGATGTTCTTGACTTTCTGTGAAGCTCTAGGACTATTGACATTTCTTCAGAATGCTCCTTTAGCAAGGCACTAACTGAGCTCTCTGGATTTCAGGTTCCAGTTAAGGTCATCAGGTCATGTGTCTGCAATAAGCCAGATGCTGTCTGGATGTGCGATGGTAATGCAGACCAGGTGAATCACCACGCACTAACTGCTCAACCAGCTCTAGTACTCCAAAATATTTTTGATGACAATTTACTGACGGCGATGGTTTCCTAATAACAATTGAGAACCTAATTTAGCTAGCAGGTAAGCGAAGGGTTGATACCCCTGCATGTTCTTGTGATACCATTGAATCATTGAATGATTCATTCAACTCATGCTCCTCATAGGCGCATAGCGCATTGTGTTTAGACTAAGAGTATATATAAATGCATAATGTCGTCCATGTGATTAATTTCTTGTCAATGCAGCATGTGCTCCTTGGTAAAAGATGAGCAAGAATCTAGGCTAAGTTACTCACCCATATATAGGCTAGGGAATCAGTACCAGTAAACAAATCATCTGAACTATGAGTCATGTTATCAATTAAGTTGTGTTGTACTAGCTAATTGTGCATGTGACCTATTACTGCAGGCATGGTGCTTTTTGATACTGCAAGTTACCAAATAAGTTAAACCATGGTCAACCACCATTTTGTCGGTAACCCCATGCCAGCTCTTTTCCAGCCCTTTTTGTCACGGTTAAACCATGGTTAACCACCATTTTGTCGGTAGTACTTAGTGTCATGTCAGGACATGTCATGCCTACATATATTTTCGTTCACTATCTATCATGTGCTGATGATAACTTAAAGTAAGAACGGTCAAGATAAATAGTTGTCCTAATTGGATCAAGGGTTATTAATGCCTTAGTTTCAGTTCTTTTTTAATAGGGAGTAGTCAGTTAGTGCCAACTTGTCCTTATTATATTGGTGTGGTTATTAGCGATGAAGATCGAAGCATGCCTCTCCCATAACAAATATCTCATCATTACCATTCCCAACGCATCTGTTTTTTTAACCGGTCACTGCATCTGCTTAATTCATCCTCATGACTGGACCATGAACTTCTTTCGCAGATGATTGCGTGTATTGGAATTCAAATTCAGAACTGATACCAACTCGGCCCTTAATTGCACATGATGATATGCCACGTCTCGCAAGTTCCACGTCAGAGTCATGGGGCTGCCAGATGATCCAGAGGCACAAGGGAATGGGGCATCCCGCTTGAGAAGTGAGGACCAGTTGTTGGTACAAGTTTGGTCTCATCTTCATTCATAGCATAATTCATTCAATCCATGGTGGCATGGTATGCGAGTTATTTCACAATAATTCTAGGGGGGATTTTCTTTTTCTTAATTCATCCTTGTTTTCAGAGTTATGCACTAGTTGGTTTGTCATGCAAGATATCTCATCATTCTGAACATTTATTTCTTTCATGAGAGTCAGGGATGTACTATACTCACCATATTGTTCAACTTTGCATATATATATGTGCCATGTTTCAATAAAGTGAATCAAGCTTTAGGATTGCTACTGTGACTGGCAAACTAGAATGGAATTAATCATGTGACTCTATTATCAGTTGCAGTCGCAACCATCTTACAGACTTACAGTTGTTGAAAACTTTTAAAGGGCCATATGAGATGTTTCCTCGGCACACAATTCTAGGGTGGCGAAAGTAGGCACTGCTTGAGACATCAGAATCAAAAGAGAACCACACACGTTGGAATTAGCTGTTTGAAGGCACCAAAAGGGATCTCTAGCTAGCTTCCTAACTGCCATGTTTTTTTTCCCTTGAAAATAAGCTATGTATCATGTTTTCCTTTGAATGAAGGGCCAATGTTAGTCTTGTACCTAAGTCTTATCAATTCCACTGAGCCAAACTTTTGCTTGTTCTGGTGGGTGGGGTGGGGATCTGGTCGTGTTTTTAGTCACAAGTTTGTTTGTACTTTGAATTTTTGAAAACAAGGAATGATGTGTCTACTGTCTCAGGGATTGAAATGAACCCTTTCAGATCACTATATATGACGAGAGGGCACCTAAGATTTGCTGACATACATTGGTCTTGGCAACACACATTATTTCAACGCAATTGGCAACACACTATTTCAGAATTGAGAGTCACATGGCCTCCCTCTTTCTTATGGAGTTGCAGCAAATGCTACATTTAGGAAGCTACAAAAGAACATGTCCTATTTCTACTGTGCCACATGCCTCTAGAGGACCATATAACAGTTGAAGTACATGTGACTATGAAACGTTAGCCATATCGTCCATGCATGTATAGAGTATATATATAGCACTTTTTTCTAACCTCCCTAAATCTAGCTAGTTAGTGGTATTATTGGATAATAGCCTCTAGAGGAGGTCCCTGCTGCATGTTTGTTGGATGTATAAATTGCAAGTTGCTACAAGATCTACATGCTGAAAATTAACATTACTACTAGTGCAGTTTTATCTGTAGTCATCCAATGGCTTCCCTTTCTTATAGGAGTGTTAATTGTACTCCTTTTCCTTTGTTTCAGTGTTTATATTTGTCAGGTCTCTTGCTCTGTAGGCTTAGGTCTTCAAAATTTCGGGGGTGACCAAAAGAAAACTCCAAAATTACGTATTACCCCAACGCCCAAAGTGCATATGTTTTATGTATGTGTTTTATTGTAGACCTCATATTTTCTACTGTTTATGTCGCATAATCTTCTACGTACACTCAATGGGGTTTTAGTCATAAACCATGCTTTATTTTGTTTTGTTCTAAAACTTTTATAAAACTATATCTGTTGTTCTTAATTTCTGCATTGCTACACCTGCACATCGGAAAATTATGTGAGACTGAACAGCACTGCTGCAGCGCTCTTGTTCGATCGCAGTGGGCCGGCCGGGTACAGCTCTCTCCTCTGCCCGGTCAATCATTATTGATGCCTGGATGGATGGAATGGACCAGTGATTTTGGCGATGGACGCAGTACCAATGCCATTGCCAGGACGTGCGCCTTTTCCGTGCACTGCTGTGCTGCTACTAGCTTCTAGTAGTGCCGTTGCCGGTCAGTCTCGGTGGGTGGCAGGGCAGATAACGGCAGCCGATCGATGTCTGTCTTGGGACCGTCCGTCTTTTAGCAATCTACTTGTGGGTAAATTCTGCATTCTATGTCGTAGCCATCTGTAGCTGATCAGAGATCGATCTGGATACTTTATAATTGTACGTACCTCTACCGTCCGTCTTTTTACATGTAAAGATCCGGTAAAAACGTCATGCTCACGCTCCTCATCAGTAGTCAGTACTGTATACATGGAATAGTTATTTTCAGAAATATAGCAGGCCGGACAATTCTGAAACCATGTTGGTTTCTACTTCCATGTATGCATGCATCAAGAAATACTAGCAGCATCTAAAAGTTTGGTGTAACTCAGAATCGGATGTCAGTCGCAGAATGTGAGCTACTCCGTACGTACTGTACCTAGCATAGCTTGTTGGAAGACGGACGACAACAACATTTTCTTGGCGCATTGACTTGTGCAGCAACAGAAAAAAAAAATCAAACGGTCATGGCAACGAAGAACAGAGCCTAATCTTGCGTACGTGTTCTGCGTCATCCATTGGAATTGAGGCCGGCCGCCGGGTCCCTACGGCGGCAGGTCAAAACTCGAAACTGAATCGACCGACGCATGCACGTCGTTTTCGTCGCCTTTCTGCTCGTTTTCCTCCTGATGAAACTTGTTGTTTCCTCTCGCTCGTCTACCGCTGAATGACGCGCTTAACTGCATGCCGATCAGAGCCTAGCTCGGAAAGTCCGGCGAACAATCTGTCACGGCGACGACCAGTCAAGCAACTGCTTGGTCACGCTACCGATCGATCGTCGTACGTCACTCTCAACTCAACACACGGGTCAACCTACCGAGAACTGCACGTCCCGGCCGGGGCCGATCGAAGAACACCGGGACGGGAGCGGGACGGCCGGCGACACCCGTGCCGGACGCCGATCCCGATCCCACTCGGACGTCCGCGAGCCATGCTCGGCGTTCACAACTGGAGGCAGCGTCGCACACGCACAGGCGAGGCAACAGCGCCAGGGCCCAAGGCCACCAACCCCCACCCCGCATGCGGAACACATGCCGCGCGCGGCACCCGGCAGGCAGGCACGCGCTGGGCGACTGGGGTCTCCCGGTCCGGTCTCCGCGAACACGCCAGGGCAGGGCAGAGATGGGAACCCGGTGCGTGTCTCGTCTCGCAGCGGGAGCGACGTCCCGAGCCACCGCGGCAGGCAGTCGGACCGCGGGCAAGCCAGCGGGGGTTGCTGCTCTGCAGCGACCGACTCTGCACCGCGCTCGCGCGCGCGGGACGCTGGGGACCTGACCGCCCGCCCGGCGTCCCCGCCGGATTTGCAGGTGGCTGCTTGCATGCGGTGCGCCGGCGCGTCGGCCACCCCATGTCGCGCGCCCCGACGAGCGCGCGCCTGCGTTCCTGGCCACTAGCGCGTCCTGTCCCGTCTCGTTACGCCATCGAACAAAGGCTGCCTGCCGTGCGCAGCGCAGCGCTGCTGGCCTGGCCTGGCCGGGCCGGCGGCTGCCCGCCTGCCCTCGAAGTGGGCAAGTGGCTGGCGTTTGGACGTACTCGTACTGCTGCCAGCCACGGGTCCGTGAACCGCGGCCGGCCAGTCTCTGCCTGCGGATTTTACCGGTCACGGCAGCATGCAGTGGTCGTCAGACAGGCCGGCGGCCGCTGCCGATGGATCCCGGATTCCAGCCAGCCAGCCAGGCCCAGTCTCTCCCCTCCAAGTCCCCGGCGTACGTAGCGTCCTTTCCCGTGTCCTTGCGCTCCAGCTAGCTAGCTCTCCTCCGTCCGCCTTTTTTCCCCGGCGGAGATGAATGAAGTGACAGGAAACGGAGTTTGTTGGCTTGTGCAGGCATGAAACATGACATTTCACATCGTGCGTCCCGTTTGGCCGTTTGGGACAAGGCAGCTCCGGTACAATCCCGTGGAAACGCACAAACGTCCGTTGTGATCTGATTTGGGGTACACCCACCAATTACAGCAACTCAACTTTACCTGCTCTTGATGCATAGTATCAGTATTTACGTACTCCGTACTAGGTACCCGGTAACAGTAACTAGTACACTACTGTCTACCTTTTGTACATGTCCCAAGAGAATGCAACTATATGTTGCATGACTGTTAAAATTCATGTTAACTAAGTTTTTGTATTAAATACTATTCACATTTACGAATCTAAATTAATTTAATTGAGAATACAAATCTTTATTTACTATTACAAATATTTATAATTTTTTATCTATAATTGGTCAAAAGTTGATATATTAAAATATTATGTTATTAGAATTGTATTCTTTTGGGGATGAAGAGAGTATCTGATCAAAGAAAAACCAAATATTGATTTAGATGAAACTTTTAGATATTTGAAATAGTCCTCTACTAGAGGACACACGGATGCTTGCCCTTCCACACATTACATCGCAATTCCTAGCATCCTATCCTCTGCCACCTAGCTTACAGACCAAAGTTGCAATGTCAAGCTGTTATTCATAGGGGCCTTTAGCTACCTTGGTTTTGCCGTTCGTTCCTAGAATGACAGTTCCTCCGGAATAGAGGGAGTAATAATGAGTTACAATGTCGGATGTCGAGTATTAAAAAGGCAATAGACTTTTGGTATGTCATGCTAAATACTAAAAAGTATTGCATCATTTTGCTTAAGCATATAATTAGTTATATTTTGGAACCATGGAATGCTCCAACGATTGCTATATGTGTCATATATAGATATTTTTTTTACTCAATATGTTCTAGACCACATTATTCGACTCTCGGTTTGGCACACCTTTACTGTATTTGTAACCGGGATCATCCATATTTGTATCTGTATTTGACAACTATACTCCGAAT
Source organism: Hyparrhenia diplandra (assembly GCA_015847255.1). Lineage (NCBI taxonomy): Eukaryota > Viridiplantae > Streptophyta > Magnoliopsida > Poales > Poaceae > Hyparrhenia > Hyparrhenia diplandra. The sequence continues at coordinate 51,499 of JADLZK010000668.1, read as the reverse complement.
CAGCATGTTTTTCCTTTGCAAAATACTGTTTATAGGTGAAGTTTTTCATGGTTTAGTGAGGATAATATCAACCTTGGATCTGCCCCTACTCTAAATCTAAGAGAAAAACATGTATTGAAAATAAATATGAGATCACAGTAGTATTCGTCCATATTAGATCCGATTATAGCTTACCCTGTAACAAAAACAAGTCGCTTACCCGAACGATCGTGGAACAGATTTGTTAAAAAAAAAAAAGATTGATGCAACTAAGACCTTGTTTGGCACAACTCAACTTCACTAGTAAAAATGTTTTTTTCTTGAAGCAACTTTATGAGCCACTCTCGAGGTGAAGCTAAGTCAAGCTTTCAAAAATAAATGTTTGGCAAAATAGCTTCACCAACAATTTATGCATGGATATGAGAAAGAAATGAATGAGATAGCTGAGATAAGTTACTTGTTTTATCTCTCTCATTCCATTCCTTTGTGAAAGTGGAAGAAAAAAAGTTTCACACATGAAGTTGTTTTGAAAAAAAAAAAAAATAAGAAAATAGTTCATGAAATTATTATGAGTCGTGCCAAATAAACTCTAAGTGTTGTGCAAAGATGAAAAAAATCTTGGTTGGGTCACTGGGATTTTCTGTCTATGACTTCACGTGTCACCTTTCTCAAAATTTTAAGTAAACCTTGCCTAATTTTTTCACAAAGAAAAACTGAATTTGCTTAATCCTACTCAGGTTTTTGTTCCATACACGCTGTGTTTTTTTTTTTTTACTCCGTTGGTGGTTTATGTTTCTTGTTAGCCCTCTCTCTTTTTTTCCTCGTCTTAGGCGATGTCTCCAGTGAGGAAGTTTTTGGCGGGCAAAAGAAGCCCGTGGAATGTGGTGGCAAATTGGTGGCTAGCGAGAGGTAATTGGGCTCCATTTGTATTAGTATTTAATTGGTTTTAACATATATTTTAATACTAATACAATAATGGAATTTTATGACACGACATGACAATGACAACTTTCTAAAAAGAGAGTGTAGAGCTACCGTAGAGGCGGGACGCGTAGAGCTCGCTGGAGAAGAGTGGACTTTGCTGGGATCAAGCGCTTATCGGCGTCAGAGATGATGCATGCTGGCTGTCGATCGACGAGGCACCCGACGCCACGCGATGATGGTGCGTACTAGCTAGCTAGAGCAATACGGATACACCGGCGGCTACAGGAGATTTCAGTTAGCATCTGAGAGACGTGAGAGCGAGACAGCGCAAAGGGCTGGCGCGCGGTCCTGTAGCATCGAATTGTCACGGGACGACACGCACCGCCGACCACACGCAAAAAGTAGCGGCCGAATGGATCGAATACCGCGTCGTGCAACGCAACGGGAACAAATTTCGATCGATCCCGTCCCCATTTCCTTTTGCGCTGGGTTTTGGACTCTCTCCTTCCAATCAATCCCATCTACTCCCCTCTGCTCCGGAAAAAACCAATTACCGACTGCGAAAAAAACAAAATTATTTATTAAAATATATAAAAATTTTATACTAAGTAATTAGTATCGTGAAAAGATCTTTAAGTATTTTTAACAAATTTATTTGAAGATATAAATGTTGCACGAACGTATTTTCTACAAACATGTCAAAAAACACGCCAATATTGCAAATGAAATGGAATCGGAGGGAGTGAAAGACTTACAAAACTTTTTTTTGTATATATATAAATAATAAAATAAACAAACAAATAGTAAGACTGTATGTACACATACATATGCATAGCTGGACGCTGCTTGCTGCACACAGCACACACACACGAGAGAGAGAGAAAAAAAGAATCCACGGAAGGAGAAGCCAACAAATGGAACCGACCCGACAGCAGATGTGGGGTTGGTTTGTTGGTGTTCCTCCACCACGCCATCGTCAAGTCCAAGAGACTCTCGGTCTTGTTCCTTCTAGTCTACCAACGGCAACCGGGGGCATTTCCGGCAACTAACAAACCGGCCGGCGGCCAAGAAATCAGGTCCGGTCCGGTCCGGTGCGGCGTCCCGGCCGCCACCACCGGCCATGCCACGACAGGACAAGGGTTAGTGGTTTCCTTGTCTCTTCTGTTCCCTACTATCACACTACTTACTATTCACTAGTACGTACGGACGAACGTCGTATGGTCATCGATCACATCAGCAGGGGTCGTGGTCCCATCGTCGTCGTCGTCTCCGTCGACGACGAGACCACCGGCCGGAAGATCACCGGCGCGCCGTACTGCGGGTAGAGCAGCATGAGGACGGTGGGCGCGTGCACGTAGCTGGGCGACCGCGCGAGGTGGAACCGCTGGAGCACGACCGCCAGCGTGAGCTTGGCCTCGAGGAGAGCGCCAGGTTCTGCGGCCGATGCACATCCGGGGCCGAGCCCGAAGGGGATGAACGCCAGCGGGTGCGCCGGGGCCGCCCTGGCCGCGCCGTGCGCGAACCGGGCGGGGTTGAACTGCGTCGCGTCGGGGCCCCAGAGCGCGGCGTCGTGGTGCATCGCCATGATCGGGATCAGCAGCTCCGTGTCGCGGGGAACGGACACGCCGCCGAGGGTGACGTCGCGCAGCGCGCGGCGGGATCGTGGCCACCGCCGGCGGGTACAGGCGGAGCGTCTCGTTCAGGATCATCCCCAGCTGCAGAGCGAGAGACAAGAGGGTTAGAGGGGCAAACAAAAGTGAGACTTTTGTCGTAGCGGAGTTACCGAAATGCCCCTCTGTGAAAGGGACTGCAGATGTTTGGTGGTTTGGTTTGGAAACAAAAGAAATGTGCAACGAACGGGGTGGCTGGCGTACCGTTTTGAGCCTGGGGAGGTGCTCCTTGGACGGGAGCTCGTCGGCGCCGCCGCACACGGCGAGGACCTCCTGGCGAGCGCGCTCCTGCCAGTCGGTGCATGGCCAGCAGCACGGTGGCCCAGGTGAGCAGGTTGGTGGTCGTCTGCTTGCCGGCGAAGAAGAACGTCTTGCACTCCTCCAGCATGTCCTCCACGGTATCGCCGGCGCCGCCTTCTTCATCTTGTCGTCGTTGGCATTGATCATCAACCCCAGCAGGTCCCGAAACCGCCGCCGCTTCCCTTGTCGTCTTGTGCGGCGGCCTCGACGCTGCGGTTGCCGATGAGCGTGACGAGTCCCCGCCTGATCTCCCCTGTCCAGGCTCCACTGCAGCCGGTTCTTCTTGGTCGGCAAGAACCTGCATGCGATCGGCTCCAATCAGATGAAATCCTCCCTACATGCATCAGATCAAACTCAGGCCCATCAACAACGGACCTGTACCCGGGGACCAAGACCTTGCGGAAGGCCTCGGACGCGAAGGCCATGAGGCGCGCCTGCATGCGGAAGACGACGCGGCCGGAGTCGTAGCTGCGGCCGAACGTGGCGCGCGTGATGGCCTCCTCGGCGACGGCCTGGTACCACTCCGCCACGTCCAGCTCCACCTCGCCTCCGGGGGCGGCGGCGGCCATGGCGCGCCACCGCTCCGCCAGCGCCGCCACCGACCTGGCGACGTGCGGTGCCAGCCGCTGCGGGAAGGGAAGGGAAGGGAACGGACAGGGCACGTGTCAGTGTCGCGCCACCATTGATTGCCTTGCCGCCGACAGCGATCATCAGAGTAAAGCAACAAACTGCGAGACAGAGCGGTGTGCGCGTACGTTGAGGTTGTCGGGGTAGAAGGCCGGGGTGAGGACGCGGCGGTGGAGCGCCCACTTGTCGTCGTGGAGGCTGACGAGGCCGTCTCCCTCCAGCTTCCGGACCACGGGGTGCGCCTCGTAGCGGTCGAACGCGTCGGCGCGCGTCAGGAGCACCTCGCGGACCAGCTCCGGGTCCGCCACCGTCAGCCGCGGCGTCGGCCCGAACCAGATCAAGAACATGGGTCCTGCATGCACGCGCCACCAAGAGCCGCCATTAATACATCACTCAAAGCTGGACAATCTATCAATCTATCTATCTTGGTGCATGCCATGCGTACCGTAGATCTTCCTCCAGTAGTGGTAGAAGGCGAGCACCCGCGGGAGCGCGTCGTGCGAGTCCGGCGGCGACATGGGCTTGGCGGCGGCCTCCGCCATGAGCGCGACCATCTCCGTGACGCAGCCCAGGAGGAAGCGATACGGCGGCCCGCGCACGCCCTGCCTCGCGAAGTGCGCCTCGAGGCGGCGCGGCCGCCACCAGAGCGCGTCCGCCACCCGCGCCGCCACGTGCACGACGAGCAGCAGGCACGCCCCGCCGCGGCCACCGCCACGGCGCCGTTCCACGTCCACCACCACCGTCCCTCCGCCTCCATCTCCATCGATCGAGTTCGAGACACAACCAAGGAAGGAAGGAAACACGGCGCCTGTTTTCGCGGTGCGTGTCCTGGTCACTACAGCACAGCAAAGCGGGTTCTCTGTGTTTGGAAGTGAGCCGGTGAGGATCGATCGGAGGGCGGGAATGAAGCGGAGGCCGTTTATATAGCAGCAGCGGCAGGGGGCCAGGGGCGGCCGGCGGCACTGGGGCCCACCGGGGGGTAGAGGAGTCAACGATGTGGGCTTGGGCAGTTGAGCTTGCTGGGCACCTTCTTCCCTCTTCCTGCATGCGCTTGACCATGTCAGCCGGCTGACGTGGCGTCTCAGCACAGCAGCAGGGGCCAGGAGTTTGTGAGGTGATGGTGATGGCTGATCGATGATCTGCCACATGAAGAACAAGTTGTCTTCCTCCTCTGGCTGGCTGTCTAACCTACTTATCATGCATCTCTTGGTGTGTGATTTGTCCTTGATGATTGTCTTGACCTGCTAATGAGTAGAGGAGAGGACAGAGGAGTAATGAAAAAGGGGGGTTTGGATGGAATTAGTGAGTTGGTTGGGAACGAACCAACGCCCGGATGGACCTGACCGTTTATCTCGTTGAATTAAGATGAGCAACGGCTGTACTGCAGCTAGCGCGCGCGGGATACGCAACTGCTTTTAGAATCTCCAGATGTTTGCGTCTCAACTATGTCCGTCATTTGGTCGACATCTGCCATAGAAAAGTCTTGGATGTTCCTATAGCTAAATATATATGATATTGAGATTCTTGAAGCAATATGATGTTCTCTTATTTTCTTTCTTACATTGAATTATTATTGAACTAGGACATATATTTTACGAGAAATCTCGGGGTGCCGAGGCAGGAGGAGAATGCCATATTTCATCACCACGGACAAGGAGAAAACTTAAACACACATCTTCATCCCTATAATATATTTTTTTTTGCGAAAGATATTTGTTTTTATTTACATAAAAAACGCTGTGGAACAATAACACTACACGTACTCTTATCAAAACCACAAGACGATTACCTTTTTTCGAGGATATACTAATAGAAAAAGATCAGTATCATTTGTATACATATTCACGGCTCTTTGTCATGCCAGCCAAGTATGTACACATGTCAATTTCTAGCTTTTCGGTTAAAGACGAAGAAATCTTTGTCAAAAGTCAGGAGTCGCAGCAAGCAATCCCTGCGAGAGCCCACATTTCCACTTCATTATGTCGTCTAAGTCACGCTAAGCTCTCACGTTGGCCTTTTTGGTTTCTTAGCGTCACAAGCCAGAAAGAAATTAAAACCCAGCTGCTGCCACTTTACACCCTCTCTACTTATTTTGTTTCAAAATTATTATTGCCGTTATGCTTAATTAGGCCATGTTTTTGATTTTTTAGCTTAGCACAATCGTTAATGCTGGCGTGTGTTTGGTTTTGCACAGCCAGTGATGGAGCCAACACCGGGCTGGCCGGACTCGCCCGCCGGTAATCAAGGTCAATTACTGTAGAAAAAACGCCATTAAATCTTCCGGCAAATGAACATCTCCATTTGTTTCCTTGAAATCAAAAAATTATTTCAGGCTCCGTCACTATGCACACCATATATGGCAAGGCAACTTTTTGAGTGGGGTGCAAACCATTGTATTTTTAACAACTCTATATTCTCTTAATGAAACACATGGCTTTCAGCCCCTCAAAAGCGTGCACACGCTTAAAAAAAAAATCACTGTCTTGAAATCTAATAGTGCTTGGTGTTGTAGCGTCGGAGAATCATCGTAAACTCACTGAAGGTAACAGTTGATTTTTCTGATCGTGTGAAATCGGAAGTCTGTTAGGTGATCGACAAGCTTGGAGGTGTCATGTCGTCCAAGTCAAGCACATACGAATTATATAATTCGTCCAAGGGAGAACAAGTAGTAGGACGACAGAGAGATCGAAGCGTGCATGCGTAGGTTGAGGCGGGCGGGCAGGCGAAGGGCGGTTGCACGCGGCGGATGGCGACCGGTGCCGCTGCCGATGCCGCGCCACACATGGAGGGAGTCCGCGTTGGCAAAAGCTCGCGTCGCGCGGCCTGCCAACCGCTAGAATCAAGCGCCACCACGCCACGCACGGGCATGTTCCATAATGGAATGGATTGGCACTGCTAAGCTCTCTAGTGTACCACTCCAACAAGCTTAGCCGCCTAGTTACAAACCAAAGCATGCAAGTACACTATATAAATGACGATGACGCGCTGCTTCTGTTTGGGTTTCTGGCCGGCCTCATCGCCAAGAGTCAACGTACGGGCCGGGATGTTGGCGAGTCTAGTGCAGTCTGTTTTGTTGCTTGAGGGCCCCGCGTGATACGTCGTACGTGATGGAAGTGCCAGCGAAGCCGACGTGGCGCGCTTGGCTCGTGGTGCGTGCGTGCGTGCGTGCATTCAGCCGCTCTAGCAAGGCTGGCTGGATGTGCGTGTGTGTTGCGGACGCCGGCCGGATGGGGTGGAGGCGAACTCGGCGGGAAACGAGGTGGGCGCGCACGGAAAGACAGGGCTGGCCGGGACAGGCGCGCCCGTGTCGTCGGCTCGTCGGTTCGCACCGCATGCACGAAACCACGCACGCAGGTTGTTCGATCACGACCCGAGCTTGATTGGAATTGGAATCGGGAACGGGAAGCTAGCGGCGGGCGTGGCCCGGCGCGAGGACCGCGGGACGGTGCCGGCTGCCGGCTGCCTGGCGCGGGGCGGGAGGAGCACGATACTCGGGTTCGGGGCCGGCCTCCCGCTCGCTCGGTCTCGGCGCGCGAACCCGGCGACGACGACGGTTGCTTGCCGCCGCCGCTAGATGGACTGCACTGCACTGCTGCTGCGACGAACATTCGTTCCCGTTCGTGGTTCTTGCTTGGCCTCTCCATCTTTGCCGCACTCGGCGGCCTTGGATGAAGTTAACTACTCCTACAGGTGGATGCTGGCCGGGTCCCAACGGATTGGGATCGATCGGAGGATCGAGTAGATTTTGCGATCGGTGTCGGTTTCTGTCACGGAATTTCTACTACTGGATGGGTTTCACATGTACGTACTACTCCGTATGGGTAGCTGAGAACGAAACCTCGAATGGTTAACGTTGGGTGCTGCGCTTGCACAATAATCCACCGTTGTCGGGCGAACACATGGACGTTGCCTTGCATGCACGACTACCCTTGTGCCCAGCCGCACACGCCTCCTTGTCAACGAGGAAAGATCTCCTGCTCTGTGCTCATCACACACCCCCATGCCCTGTTATTACCACCGATGGCAAGATGGTTCCTATCATGCCTCCCCTAAGCTCCACCGTTAGCCGGTAATATTTGTCAGTACTCAACCCGTCTGGCAAAAAGCACACTTTCGAAAACAACATTGGAACGGTTCGGGTAAAAGCTTCTCTACAAAAAGTTTGACGAATCGCAGAACATCACTTTTTTTTCCTCCATCCGTTTAAAGTTTATTTGCAAGGCCGCAATCTGCAAAACTAGATTTACTTGCACATGCCGTATGTGATCGATTAGCGCTGGTACGTGCGTGTGCGTCAAATCCACTAGCTTGAGGTTGGCAATGCCGCCGCCACTTTGGCTTGTGAAACGCAACAAGTTAACGTAGGTCACGTGTCATGACCAACGATCATCATCTCGTATCGCACGCCAGTCACTAGAGATGTGGATATGCTGCCTCCATATACAAAAATAAAAGAAATCATTTTGATAAGTTTTGGATAAAACATTAAAAATATAAATCATGAATAACTTATAAGTCGTTAAGTTTGAAAATATGAAAAAAAATATATCAATAGATTTGTCTTTAAAAATTAATTTCATAAAAATATACATATATTTTTTTTTAAATACGCAATAAGGGCTGGCGTACATATATAACTTTTCAATAAATATTTTTATAATAAAAAGAAGTCAAAGTTGTGCTTTTGGAAACCGTGTTAATGTCCTAAAACTTCTTTTTTTTCTATAATGGACTTGAGTACACGCGCATTCAACCATTCGCTATGGATTTGAAACCAGTACAAGAGTGGACTCTTACTCTACACTAGCATTAATGTGCACTTTGTTCTAAGTCATATGTCGTTTTTATTAATTACATAATAAAAATTAGTTTCTAGAAAAGTTAACTTACAATTTGAGATGAAGAGAGCAAGTAAATCTCAATCTCTAATTAGGAATATTATTTTTCCTTTAATATAAGTTGATGGATTATCCTAATTAAATGGTTTTGGGTTCTTTTTATTATTTTTTTTATTATGTGTTTCATGTGAGAACAATGTATTCTTAAGATTCTAATTGTCATCTATTGCATTAAGAAATCACATCCATGTGAGACATGATATGCATTAAGACTACAAAACGTCCTTTTACTTTCTCCATTTAGATTCTTTTCTTCAATAAATTATAATTCTAGCAGTGATATGTCATAGGTCTAATATAAATCGTTATGTCATTTCAAAATTCAGTGATGTCTATTTTCTTAATTAATCTCGTAATTCTTTCTCGGTTAACGTGGGTCCTTTTTAACACTTGTATTATAGGTATAATAGATAGATACTATCAATTTTAGTTTCCTTGATGTGCCAATACAAGATCCATTAAGCATAAAATTACTGAAAGTTGAATAGTTTTAAGTGGGAGAGGCGATATGGGTCCTTTGGAAGCGTATTAAGTTTTCATAATGGTATGAGGTACGTGGATAATTTATACGTGAATTATATTCAGGGATCGATATAGTTGTCAATGGTGATTGAGTGCACCAATTATAGTTTATTATCTATTTTCAGGAGCCCCTTTTTTCGGGGTCAGAGTGATTCTCAAGAAAAGCTAGCAATTCTCTCTGGTAATTTTAATCTCAGAAAGGCCGTTCACTTTTCGGCAAATATATACAGCATCAATATTCAGTCTTTTGTTGAAAGTATAATCGTGCTTCTATTCTTGGAGGATCAGCTAAGCAAAATAAAGATCCTAGCTAGGTAGGTAGGTAGTACACCTGAAAGTACACCGACAAAGTAAACCAATCGATGTCTGCTGGCTTCGGACGGCATTCACAGTCGGGTGAAGCTGACAAATGTGCGTGTTTTTAACGCGATTTCGCCGTTGCTTTCTGGGCCGGCCACAGACGGCAGGCAGACCACCTCCCGTGTGTAAAAGTAAAGCAGCAGCAGCAGGAGGTGGTGGTTGCTTTGTTTGGATTTTATCCCTCCCGACCCTGCATGATGCAACCTCGACGAACCTGACGAAATTTGTCAAAGCGCCCGCGACGCCTTTTTCTTCATCAGACTAAAATAAACACAAGTGCGCCTAACCACTGTGTGTGTCTTGTTGCACCGCCACAGGACTGAAACAGACCGTCATTCGTCAGAAAGGCAACGCGCTGAAGAAATCAAGCCCAATTGGTAGTAGAAAAGTAGACGATGCCAACTAGGCGAAATAATATGCAGCACTAGGTTTTGTTTTTGCGTCCGTCAGGTATGGCATCAGTGCAACACAGGATGTTTTGGAGGCGGAAAACAATATTAACGACCATTGAAACTATAGATCCATCTATCCACAGTGAACTATACCAAGTTATCATGGTACTACTAGAGCAATTAAATATAGTTACATACTTGGATTTTGTTCTAGCTTAATTACTTAATCAGACGACTGCATGCCTTTTAAAATTTGGTTTGACAGGGTAACAACAGCCTGGTCGATCGACAGACGACAGGGTATGTACATCTGCTGATCGAGATCTCCAAATGGCGTCGACGCCGACGCCGATCGTCTACGCGTTAGTTGTTTGGTTGGCTGGCCGGGCCACGACGCAAAGCTACCACTACTCCAACAAAAAGCGCATCCATGCGTGCAGGGGATTGGAGCTACTTCTGGCCGGACTTCACGTCCTGATCACGAGCCACGGTACAGAGTTACAGACAGGAGAAAACATTGTAGCTCGACGACAACAAGATGCCAAAGGGCTTTAGGGGACAGCACCAAGACATGCCTGCCTGTCCTAGATCGATGTCGATCATATATGCAAGAACTGGTGGCCGTACGTGCAGAGAAGTGTGTGCTCCTCGTGGATCACAAACGACCTTTTTCGTGTTCTAGGGCCGACAGATTTTGAATTGAGAACCAGGACGGTGCAACGTCAAACCCCTGTTAATTACTGTAGTTTAGTTCGTAATTAGTAGGCACATGGTTGGTTCAGCTTGGAGGTGTGTAGCTTAGCCAAGTAGGAGACATGCATGGCTGCTTGAGATATGATCAGCTAATGTAGTTGGTACTAACTGTAGAAACAGTATGGGATAGCCAACAGTCTTTTAATAAATTTATTTGGAGATAAAAATGTTGTATGTATTTTGTACAAATCAAGTCAAACTTAGGGCACGAAAAAACCGACGCCAACAGTCAATTAGGGATGGAGGAGTATATGCATTGTGAGCTGCACCACAAAAAGACAGAACAATAGAAACATCGAACCCGTGAGTCCAAACTGCCCAGAATATATAACAATAACAATAATAATAAAAACGAGCTTATCATTCATATTTGAATTGCATCAAATTCCTCATCCAGCAAGCCAAGCAAAAAGAGTTGAGATGGACACACATCAGCAACCACTAAAGCAGCCGATAGCATACTATACTGACGCTACAACTGAAATTCCAAAAGTGATAGATGTGTCACTCTTAAAACCATCCACGCACCAAAAGCTAGAACTAAATCAAGGTAGCGTGCCACAGCATCTGGCGGTGCTCAATCCATATTATCTTCATCCTCATCCGGCAGGGGTATCACTGCAGCAAGTTCGATCTCTGTCAATCCTGCATGCCATCAAACATTACATGGTCAGAGAAGAACTCAGTGTTATCATAAACAATGTATGCAGCATGGTAATAAATCAGTGTCGTCCTCCCTTGGGTACATGTTTGATTGAATAACGACTTACCGTTGTTGCGCAGCAACGTCAATGGTCACGTCGGCAGGGACAAGAGCTGTCTCCTCGACGAACCTGAGCTCCATGTTCCTGCATTTACAGCCATGCATCAGATTACCAATCGTTTGGTGTTTCTATATAGCATACGCATTACGCATTGCAATCAAGAGAAAGTCGGGCAGATGTATAGGAGTGGTACAATGTAGATTTGCTACAGAATGACAGCAATACCCACCCTGCGATCTTCCTTGCAAGGTAGAGAAAAGGCTTCTCGAAATTGTAGTTGCTCTTGGCAGAAATCTCATAGTACTGGAGGTTCTTCTTCCTGTGATAAGTCACAGCCTTGGCCTTCACCTGCCGGTTTCTTGACATCCACTTGTTGCCACACAGGACAACCGGGATGTTCTCACACACCCTAATATCCACAATGAAGATAACAGAACAATTCAGGACACGGAAACAAGAAGCATGTGAGCAATTCAAACGGCAAAATTTATACCTGCTGATGTCCCTGTGCCAGGTGGGGAACATTTGTAGGTCAGCCTTGAGGTGACATCGAACATGATGATGGCACACTGACCATTGATGCTGCATGATTGGAACATATGAGCAAATATTAACCCTGGATAATGCATCTCACAGTTTTTAGAGTTAAAAGCCTAACAAATCCATGAATAAATCTAGTCCCAATTCAGAGATCTCTACCAATTCTAGTATAACTGCCTCTCTATGGTTTACACATTGGACATACTCCAGATGTCAAGGCTGTTCTACAGGTTAATCTGTAAATATCCTCAGGTAATTATTATCTTGCTTATTTGTTTAAATGACTTTGTTTATTAGCTTACATCATTTATTAGCAACTTTAGCTTGCATGAGAAAATATTAATTAATCTGTGAGGATTGGAACACCACATCATCTTGAGTAAGTTGTAAACCCAGGAGCTAACATAAAAAAAAACTAACAAAATCACTTGATTACATTTATTGCATATATCAATTTCTACGGAGTCATGCTGATCTTCATGTTTATTTATCTACATTGTGAGTACTCAACCGATGCTATCAAATTGTTTTTTGTTCTTGATATATAAGATCAGACAATGTGAGGCAAAAGATTGTAATGTAGTCAGCATTCGACTTAATAACAGTTGTAAATACTAGGGCCCATCAGAATACTACATTTCCTCTGAACTTGCTAGCGAGAAAAATCAGGATGGCAACTGCTAAAATGTCAAGTTGCAACATCTGAATGAATGAAGTTAAGAACTGGTTGGTTGTCAGATTCTTACTAGTATCCATCACGGAGGCCACCAAACTTCTCTCCTGTCCGGCCGTGTCCCAGCAATAGAACCCCTAATCTTTCCGTGGCTGGTCTGGAAGTCGAGAGGGCGCACCTCAGCCCCAATTGTTGCTGCAAATCGTAAAGCAGAACAAGAACGAACAGAACAATCAGACAGTTAGGCAGCACATATATAAACAGCAAGAGGGTTTATGCCTCCCCCACGAACCCGGAAATCAAGCTAACCATAATCCACAAAAACTAAATGTTTGATGCTCACGTTCGTATTTCTTCTCGAACTCTCCGGTGATGTGCCTCTTCACGTACGTCGTCTTCCCTGCAATATAGGATAAACAAGAGGCGCAGTTTGTCAAAAAGTTCCGGCAACATTGAATCGATACCGATAAAACTGCTAATTAACAAGATCAAGAGCCTTACCCGTGCCACCGTCGCCAACGAGGACAAGCTTGAAGCTGGGGTAGTCCACGGCCTGGGTGTTCGGCAGAGCCTGCGTCCGTACACGAAAATCAACAGATCAACACGAGACGAGAGAGAGAACAAAACAACCATGGCATTAGTAGGAACTATGATGGCCGGGGACGGCGGGATTCGGAACGGATCAAGGATTCAACAGCGACGTCGACGTCGGTGTCGCACACCAGATACGACGAAACCCTCATCTACCAAATACGCCGAAACCCTCGACGGAGATGCTGGGTTCAAGAAAAGGAGCACACCATTGGGGTTCGGAGCGCGAGTCGAGTCGAGTCGACGGGTCGGAGATCGACACTGGGTGGGCGACGGGTTGGAGGGATCGCCGGCGACGGGTTGGAGGGATCGCCGGTCGGGCTGGGGAGGATGCGGTGCGGCCGTGGCTGTGGCTATATATACGGGCGCCGTGCTTGCGTTCGACGCGACCGCCTGCGACGCGATTGCAGGGTGGGTTAGCTTGAATCCTAAGCGGATTTGTGCGCCGTCAGATGTGTTGATGACTTGACGTGTTCTAATCTGGGCACTACATGTGGCCCTCGCAAAAACTTAGCGTTTTTTTTTTTTTTGTGGCAAAAAAATTTAGCGTTGTATACGGACACATCTTTCAACTTTTTTTTTTTTTTTGAAGTACCACATCTTTCACTTTTCGTTCACACGAGCGAAGACGAACCGCCAATATATGCGGATGAGTCAGGCCCAAAGTCGTCATGAGTGGCAGGATGGGCCAGGCCTAAATGGCACAGCGAGTGTCAAGGCACAACTACTAGTCACCGTATTCCTCCATCTCCAACAACTTTTTTTGATGAGTTACGCCGCTTTAGCGTAATTCTCAAAAAACTACCAATCACCTCCATCTCCAAATAACTTTTTTTTAGGAAAGCGTCTCCAAATAATTCACGTATCTCATTTTAATATACTAGCAATACCCACTTCATTAAAATACGGCACGGTTTTTGTTTTTTGACTGAGAGAGACTAGTGAAGATAGAGAAGATACGGTAGACGGCCCAAATACAGCCCAGATGAGCGGAAAGGGCCTATTCGCATATCTAGTTATAGTCATCAATCAACAGGCGGTTCTTCGCTGTTCTTCGCTGCCCCCTTCGTCCCCCCTGATTCCGCTTGCCTACCGCTCGTTCCCTTCTGCCGCCGTCACCCACGCCACGAACCCTAGATCGGTGAAGTTGCCTACCGCTCGTTACCCTTTGCCGCCGTCACCCATGCCACGAACCCTAGATCGGTGAAGTTGCTCTTGCGCGTCCCTATCCGATGCCACCCATGGAGATCGTCGCTCTTGCTCGTCCCTATTCGATGCCCCCCATGGAGATCGTCTCGTCAGATGGGTTGCTCTCTTCGATTGTCCCTAGCTGGGTGGTCCTAGACCAGCATATCTGCCCCCAAGGCGCTTGCCTCCTTCCGCCCCGACGACCCTACCTCCGCGCAGAGCTCCGCCAGCGACGGCGAGGTCGTCCGCGTCTCTCTCACCCTGCGCCCACTGCCGGGTGACTCCTGCCTCTGCGTTCACTTCCCGGAGGGTCGCGAGCTGTCCTGCTTCGACAACGTCGTGGCGGCGCACGACAACGCCCTGCTTTTTCCGTCTCGAGGTCGACTTCGATGGACTCCCCTCATGGTGCTCTGCGCTGGACCACTTCATCTACTGGGCCAGCCCTGACGGTCCCGAGATCTCACTGCTCCCACGTTGGTACTCGACCGAGGAGGAGATAGAGGCAGCTGAGGTGGACTCCTGGAGGAAAAACCCATTGATGACTCTAGGCCGCAATGGCACTGGATTGCTTATTTGTGGTGGAGAAGATTTCGTGGTGGCGGAGCTCCATCTCGATATGAAGAGGCTTGAAGACGACGTGGATGCACCTCTGGAAGCACACAGCTCTTGAGGCTCCGCTCGAGCAGGGAAAGAATTGATGCAGCTGCTGGCGACTGGGAGGTTAAGCACGCAAAGGCCCGTGGGGGTAAGGCTAGGTTTGGCGACTTACTTTGCTGGTGGTCAGCTGATGCGGTTATCCCTTACGGCAGTTACCTGTGTTGGGTTGATTACTCAAGGGGTGTCATTTTCTGTGACGTTAATCACCCTGACCCTGACCTCCAGTACGTCTCCTTGCCAGTGGATCACATTCCTGTTGGCCATCCCGACCCATTCAGCAAAGGATGGCCGCACTTGTCCCGTGCTGTGTGTGCGTTACCAAGGATGAATTGAAGTTTGTCAATATTGTCCGCAGCGATGGCATGGTTTCTGGCGAGAGTGATCCTGGTTCCAGTTTCACAATCACCATCTGGAGGATTCACCATGACTACGATGAAAATGCGGTGGGTGGCAGATACCACAATTCAGGCTGCTAAACTCTGGGATATGGAGGGTTATGATGATCAGCTTCCGGCGCATTGTGCCACAATTCCCTCTGGTGAGCATGGATGATCCCAACATCATATATTTTGTATTGAAGGAGAGACGCATAGTTCCTGGTGCAAAGGCTTGGGTGGTTTCTCTAAACATAGATAGAAGGAAGGTTTTATGGTATAAGATTTCAAAGCCATTCCTTCTGATGAGGATGAGGACACTGAAATGCCCCCTGAAAACATCATTGGCAATTTGCCTTTCTTTCCTTCTGAGTTCACCAAGCATCTCCTGAAGGCTGCGGTCAGGTACTTTGGTGATCACTGGTTACACATATAAAGTAGTTTTTTTTTTTTTTCCTTCCTATTTAATAGAGAGAAGTAATTGGTCTTATGCACCCTGCCCTGGTTGGTAAATTGTTTATCTACCTTTCTAGTTCTAATGTTTCTAGATGTAATGAAACTAAGTATGACCATCCATACTTTAAGCACTAAAAGTACTAATGAATAATAATAATAAGTCTTTGGCGGCCTGTCTGGATTTCACGAGTATCTGTTATCCAAATCAATAGGATTTATTACAAACTTGAATGAAATCTCACATCTTGCCTGTCTTTGTTTCACTGGTCTGCTCAGAACATAAAATTCCTGTGTTTCTCTATTTTCTGTTTAGCATTTTCATGATGAAACGAAACAGTAAATTCAATATACATGTATAAGCTCTTAGTACTATTCAAAGATGTGTGCGAACTTTATTTTATGATTACATTACGTACTGCAAATCATGTTCTGCTTCACATGGTAGACCTTATTACTTCAACAATATCTGAACAAAGCCTTTGCTAGTCTTATACTCCGTACATGGGATCCTGTCTCTTACAGTATGTTGGGGAGTGGAATATGGATTGGGAATGGTGACAGAGTAATGCTAACACTTCTTTTTCTTTTCCCTTTGATTTCACTCTCTATCCCACGCTGCACACCTGCTTTGCAAATTAGTTGTGGAAAATGCAAAACGCTTCTTCTGTCTCATTTTGCGAAAATGTTATTAATGATCTAGTTAGCTTTGTATTGTACCTAACAACATTCGCCCATATATTTTGTTTCTAAATTTCTTTTAGATTGGCCAACAACTTAGCAAACGAACTCTAGAAACCTGCACTTGCATATTTATGCCAAGTATTCAAGGAACAATTTCGACTGCAGTATATTATAGAAGCTTGCTTGTGAAGTCGGACATGAGTGCATGTGTTAATATAATTATAGAAGCTTTCTGGTGATGTTGGACATGAGCACATGTGTTTTAATATAATTATATTCTAAGTTTGACTGAATTTGTTTGTCCTAGCTGTTGCCTAGACGACAATTTGTTAACGATCATTAAAATAAATGATGAGTCCTTCCCATCATCTTCACTTTTTTCCTGACAATGTTTGAATGTGAGATTGCCTTGCCAAGCTGACTCAGTTTTCTTGTATTTTGTCAACTTTGAAAGCTAACACTTATGTTATCCTGAATGACTGATTAGTTTTAGGAGTTGAAGACAAAGATGTCAAGAATGAATTAGACTGAATTTTGTCAATTTTACTTTGTGTTTGTAACTGGCAAATAATTTGTTCTATTCCAATGCATCACCATGCCAAAATTAAATAGAATGTTGATATATATTATGTTGATATATATATTGTCACTATTACCTTACAATCTGGTATGCCTTCATATACACTGGTGAAAATATTGTTGATCCCTCCATTCCAAACTATAAGACGCTGTGTCTTTTCTAGATACATAGTTTTTGCTATGTATTTAGATATACACTGTTTCTAGATACATAATTAAAGCAATGCATTTGAAAAAGCCAAAACGCCTTGTATTTTGAATGAAGGGAGTAGGAATCAGTATTGCATAAATGTTTGGGCACAATGTGGGGACCAACATGTAGTTGAAATGTTGTCTGAGAACTACAAAATGCACATGTAGTTAAATGTTGTCTGAGAATTAGAAAATGAACATTGTGTACATTGTGTGGAGTTTAGGATGTTAACTTTTTTATTTCCTAATAATTTTCTTTGAGGTTATAAGCCTATATTTATAATCTCGTGTGACCTGTGCAATTTTAGATTTCTTGGTACATAAGTGCAACTAATTGATCTTTTATAAGTATAGTAAAATTCTGAACTCAGGTTTGATGTATCTACTTTCCTGAACAATACTGTTCTATCAGGGCTCTTTTTAGTTGTGGTTTTGCTATGTTGTGGAATTGCAAGAAAAAAAAATAAAATAAATGTAAATACAATTCTACTAGTTGGATTTAGTGGTAGGGTCTATTCAATGATTGGTTGAAATTTATTTTATTTTGTTTGTTGACAGTTCATCACCTGAAGATGATTATTTATTTATTTATTTGTAAATTTTGTACAGTAAATGTCCAGTAATTTTTTTATGGTAAGTGACCAGTAAAACACAAAATTGAAGTTTGCACACATTCTTGTTTAGTTGAAGCATATTATAAGGATTAATATAGACTCAAAACCACTTTATCATAATTTCTAGTCTGATGTGGAGTTAAGAACCTTGCCAAAATGAAAGTAAGTCTGCTGTTAATTGCACTTGTGATGCATACTACTGATGGCACTAATTATATTGCTAGTTATATGTGGTATGATTTGTGTGGTCCTCACTAGGGAGGATAATACTTTCATTATATTTTTCAGTGAAGCTCACTTTTTAAAGTTTTGGCTATCTATTATGCAGTGAGAGCATTTATGGGAAGGCGGCTACCTGTAAAAGTCAGTTTTGCCTTCAATCAGGGCCGCAACGCTACAACTGAACTCAACAACTGCTCGCCTGTGCTGCATATGGAGTCAGAACTCCGATGGTTCAATCTACCATAATATTATAATCCTTGTTTTCATATTGTGGCTGTCAATATTTTTGTACTTGTGCTCCCATAGTTTTTACTATGATTTACTCTATGTTTAATTTGTCTAGTCGGATGGTACCCAATGGAGTCGAGTAGCTTATGAAGGTGGCAAGCGAATTTTAGCACTTGTTTTTAATGAAACACTATTTTGGGTATACACTGTGGACATTGGTTCAACTGCTGTTACAGCTTTACATGTTTTTAGATCTACTAAGCTTTTGTACTAAAAGACACAGCATCGCTAGATAGGATAACTACATTGTGAAATTAAATATTGACGTTAGAGTGACATTTAATCCAAAAAAGACAAAGTTCATGCTGGTATGGTGAAGATGGTTCCCACTAAGCCCATGGTGGTGAAGACCTTACTTCCTTTCCATTCCAAATTATGTCACTTTGGAATGCATGCATTGCATTTTAAAGTGACTTATAATTTGGGATGGAAGAGTAGTATATATCGCCCTCTTGGACGCTTTGCTGTCCGGGACATGAAGGTCTCGCTGGTTCTGTGAGCAATTAGACTATGCTGGGAATGTTGGTCGATTTCTTACTTATATTTTTGTTAAAACCATGGTGCTATTAAGTCGCTGTTATGTTTGTCGAACATCGGTGTGGAGCCATATATGAGTTTTGTTACTAGGCAAAGTAAATGCAAATCAACTTGAGTTTTGTTACTAGGCAACATATTAGGTGCAAATCAACTATACAAACTTCTAATCAACAAACTTCTAATATGAGTCCTAGAATGTTGATCTAATGGGCATGAAGGAATTAGGTAATTTTACACTTAACTTTCCACCCCTAATCACACGTTTACAAATCTCACCCTCCCTCGTATCACCTCGCGCCCCGGATCTACTTGGATCTACATCCCGTGGGCCTGGACAGAGGTTTGTATGGCTTAGACGGAAGGGTTTGATTTGCAGACCTGATATGTTCCTTTGTTACTACCCTTGTTGCAGTTTGTGTGCCTGTTTGTTTTCTAAATTGAGCAATTAGACTGCCTCTTACTACCCTTGCATTTTCGTTACTGCCATGGTGCTATTTTGCTGTCCCTAAATTGCTGATGATTCGCTAGTCCAATTGCCTGCTGTGTTCAAATTTCTATACTTAATTCATTTGACTGAAGTTGCCAACTCGCATTTTGAAATATTGATTCTTACTTCAGATAATCTGTGGCTACTGTTGTTTTGTTTTGTGATTCTGTTCCCTATAAATAGCTTGACTGTTTTAGTTTTTAACATCAAACATTCTAATCTGAAACGCCGTTAAAATCGTCGGTTTCAATGCTGATGCTGATCTCTCTAAACATCAATCACCGCGTTTAACGCGCGGCTCGTAGCCCGCTCTCGTGTGCTGTGCCTCACCACCATGCTCCCCTGCTAAAGCGCTCGCTTTGCCGGTTCAACTTGCTGCAGTCGTTGCCGGCCGATTCCCCGTCCTCGGCAATCAGTCTATCACCATTAGTACGCAGTTCGCTCGTCGAAACAGGAGCTTTTGCTCGTCAGCTGTCGCCGGGCGGCGGGCGAGCTCCCCTGGTGCGCTCTGCCTCTACGCTGATAGGCCAGGGATCCTCAGACACGAGCAGGGACCGCCCTGACGTGCTTGTATCAACGTGTAGTTTGTTTCCTTTACACAAGTAGCAGTGTACAAACGTGTTTAGTCTTTTGCCATGCACGTTCGGGAGCTCGGCGCATTCTTTTTTTAGAATAACAGGAGGGGGTACCCCTAGCTCGGCGCATTCTGGGCGGCTAGTGCGTGTTGAGCGCCCACGACGTCACGGTGGCGTGCGGGCGGGAAATGGCTCAGTTGGTCTTGAGTGTCCTGCTAGTCGCTAGCGTGTGCGTTCGTGGCCAAGATAAGAACCACGCTTAATTATATGGCATTGATTCTTTTCTTCTAGAACGTGTATTTCATTAAGAAGATTATATGGCATTGAAAAATTGACATGAACTTGGCTGTCCTTTTGCAGAGATCCTACAAACTTTGGCCAACTATAGAAAGAAGATCGGGTTAACGTTGCAAAAATGTCGTTTCAAAATAAGTTCAAGAAAAGTGACCGTTATGGCGGCAACTAAAATCGCTGGCGAGACTAAAAGAAACAAGAACACCAACAACTAATTCATCCACCGCTATATTTATTTTTTGAAAAGTCCAAAACTAAGTCCGAATGGTTTAAATCGCAGGATACCAACAACCTTTTTTTTTTTTTCTTTTGTTTCCTAAGGCGCTTTTCCTATGAATCAAAGGCGTCTATGATAATAATAAAATCCTTAGGATTGTTGAATCCTGTATTTTTTCAATTAAAAATCCTCCATTCTAAAGGACGACTAAATATTTCCATCATTTTCATGAAAAAATGTCTTCAATATCTAATTCAGATATCAAATTCTCTTCTACGGTTCTACTTAGAACGGGTAATAATTGAGCAAACAGTCCTCGAAGAAAGAGAGAGAGCAAACACGGAACATCCCAGCAGCTCAATTCTCGTACTTCCCTCCTCGGGATTCATTTAGTCGTTTAGAATAACGACACGGCTCCAAAACATAACTTTGACCTTTTATTATTATAAAAATATTTATTGAGATGTCACAAACCAAAATCGCCTCCTCTCGGCCGGACACACTACTGGTTTTGGCACATGAGTCGGGCAGCGGGGGGCTTGCTAAGCGTGAGGGGCGGATGAGACAAAGTCCCCACGGCGTTCACCTCCTTGGAGGCATCATCGAGAGGCGCTCCCGTTTCATGACACTGTAGAGGAAGTTGGGATAAAATTTCTTTTCTTTCTTTCTTTCTCTTTCTTTTCATGTATCCGTGGTTAGCCACCTCTCACTTCTTGCTAGAGAGTCCGTTAGTTGGGTTGATTAGTGGATATGCCACAATCTCTCTAAAAGATTTCGTAGGTTGGAATACCTTTTACCAATTTCCCATCCTATTTATTTTCAAAATCCGGGCATTTTGGGCCAATATATATAAAATATCCTCTGGGGGAACGCCTCCCCCCGCCTGAAACTTCAAAAAAAAGATCGAAGTTAACGTTGCAAAAATAACGTTAAAAAATAAGAGATTGAATACCGCTTGTAAATAATTCAAGAAAAGTGGGCGTTATAGGGACAACTAAGGGGACTAAAGAGAACAAGAACACCAACAACTAATTCATCCACCAATATATTTATTTTTGAAAAGTCCAAAACTAAGTGATAATGGTTTAAATCGCAGGATACCAACAACCTTTTTTTTTAAGTTGTTGGCGTTTTCCTATGAATCAAAGGCGTTATATAATAATAAAATCATTAGATTTTGAATCCTGTATTTTTTTGATTAAAATATCCATTCTAAAGGACGACTAAATATTTTTATAATTTTAAGAAAAAAAGTTGTGTTTTATATCTAATTCAGATATCAAGAATGACTTCTAATACCATCCCGAAGGGAGTAATGTATAAACAGTCCTCAAAGATTTTTAAGACAAATCTAACATCCCAGCAGCTTATATTTACAAACTCAACAACTTAAAAATTATTGATGATTTATATTTTCAATCGTTTAGAATAAAATTTTGTCTAAAAACATAACTTTGAACCTTTTATTATTATAAAAATATTTATTGAGATGTCAAAACCAAAATCGACCGGCGTGACTCCGACCACCTTTCGCACCCGATTGTTGAGGGGCAGCGGGGGCCAATAGCGCAATCGCATGAGATGGACTAGACCCGGGCGGCCTGCGGGCGGCTGCGGCGGAAAGAGCGGCATGCGGGGGAGAAGAGGAAGTTGGGATAAAATTTCTTTATTGCTTGTTACCCAAGATCTTTTTTTACTTTTGTAGCTGGGAGCACTAAATGTAGATCAAAATCAATAAAACTATTTCTATAGATTGGAATAAAAAGTTACCAATCATATCCTTTTTATTTTAGTAATAAGGGCATGGTGGGAGATAAAATATCCTCTTGCAAACCAAAAGCCTAAGATAATTCTAATAAAATTCTTCTTTATCTCAACCAAACGGGCAAATTGCCGAAGAATTTTATACCTCCTAGGCTAGCGACGCCCTTTACCTCTTGGGCCTGTCCTTCCGTGCTTCATGAGCAGGAGGGTGATATACTTTCTCCTGATGGTATAACACTTCGTTTTGACTAGCTAGATGAAAAATATAAAAATAAATATCAATTTTACTTTTAAGTTGTTGAGTTTATAAATGTAAAGTTTATATGAGTAGATTTGTCTTAAAAATACTTTGATAAAAATATACATATATCACATCTTGATAAATATTTTTATAATAATAAGAGGTTAAAGTTATAGTTTTTAGACCGTGTCTTATCCTAAATGACTTCAATACCATCCTAAGTGAGTATGTATACTTTTATCAAAGTATTTTTTAAGACAAATCTACTCATATAATTTTATATTTACAAACTCAACAACTTAAAAATGGTTGATGATTTATATTTTCAATGTTTGACTCAAATTTTGTCTAAAACGATTTCATTGCGAACCGGAGGAGTGGGAGTACGGCTTAAAATTACTCCTCCCCCGGTCTCCGACCACCTTCGCCAGTGGATTGGGCAGCCACGCGCCCCGGCTTAATAGCACAATCATGAGATGGACTAGAGCTGGCTTACCTGATGAAAGCTGCTTAAACTTCCGACTAAATTTATACCTACTAGAAAAGCGGGCTGAAAAAAAAAAATCGTAAAAAAGTTCCGTGGATTTATTTATGAAGCCAAGGGTGTAAAAATTTGTCAAATTGGAGTTGGTTTGGTATAAAAATTTCAAATCTAAGTTTGAAAAAAAAAATATAAAATAACATGTTGATTGGCTATCCATTAAGGCCCATTAAATCATGAAATAGCTAAAAACATAATAAATATCTAAATTTAAGCCCGCCTCCTGTAATCATCTATTCTCAAATAACTCTCAACTATTTTATTTATTTTTTTTTATTTAGATGTCTCATCACATTTTGAATTTTGAAAACCGTGAAATTAATAAACCGCCGATAAATTGTTTAAACCGGCGATTTGGTAACCGGTCCAAACGCTTTAATGGATTTTTACCGCTCATCAGCGTACTTTGAATACTTGAGATTAGGTTTCAAACTCTACCCCATTGGCTACTTCCGCCGCGGGGCATTTCCTTCCGCCCTCGTCCCAGTCGTAGATCAAAAAAACGCTCCGAGAGGTGCTCGTGGCGGCTGGGGAGGCGGAGACTCCTGGCCTCTCGTGAGCGAAGGGGAAGGACGCGGGTCTCATGGGCATAAAGGGAAACGACGCAGCGGCCACGTACGCGGCGGCCGCGGCGGCGGCGGCGGCGCAACGAGCAGTTCGAGTAATGGCGGTTTACTTGCTGACTGCTATCTGGTTTGAATTAATACTGATTGGTTGGTTCCTAATCAGTTCATTGATTTGCTCATAACACAGCCGGCGGTGGCACAACAAGCAATTCGAGCAACGCCGCTCCGGTTCCCAGAGCGAACATTGCCACCGAGGTACCCAGCGTGGACACTCCAGCATTCACTGAAGGTCAGCACTCTTGGCAGAATATATGTTTGGATTAGTACTGATTGGTTGGTTCCTAATCAGTTCATTGATTTTCTCATAACGCAGGCGGCGGTGGCACAACAAGCAATTCGAGCAATGCCGCTCCGGTTCCCAGAGCGAACGTTGGCACCGAGGTGGACACCCCAGCAGTCATTGAAGGTCAGCACTCTTGGCAGAATATATGTTTGGATTGGTACTGATTGGTTGGTTCCTAATCAGTTCATTGATTTTCTCATAACACAGGTGGTGGTGGCACAACAAGCAATTCAAGCAACGCTGCTCCGGTTCCCAGAGCGAACATTGGCACTGAGGTACCCCGCGTGGACACCCCAGCATTCACTGAAGGTCAGCACTCTTGGCAGAATATATGTTGACATCTCTATAAAATTAAGAGTAAAATACACAATTAGTACAGAAACTTGGCACGTGGGTGTGCTTAGGTACATCATCTCTCTAAATGTTCATATGCATTCAATAACTTGTCGAGTGGGTGCACGACTGGTCACAAACGTGCATGAGAGACGTGAGAGGCTATGGTAATTAGTAGATAGCCCCATAGTCCTTAATTTCCTCATTATTTAATCCTCCCAGCTTTTTTAATGTTGCTAGCTAGCCTCTGGTGCATTCTGTGTTAAGAGTGATCTCGTCAGGAACTTCACCACCTCGTCCCCTTGATCTTCCACATCCTCTGCCACCTCCACCTCGTCCTCTTGACGCGTTGCCTTCCCTCTCCCTACATTGGAAGGAAAACCTGATTGCTGGTTCTCTCGACCATGCCCTCTACCTCCTTTTCTCCCTCTGCTGCCTCTAGTTGCGGCCCTTCCAACTCTAGTTGCAGTTGTATGCATTGTGGGAGGTGGTATGTCCTCTCTATGGGCAGCAACAAATGTGGATTCATCTGGTAATGGCACATTCTCCTGAACATAAGCCTGATGCTCCATTTCCTTTGAAAAACAAATACTTCAGTAAACAAAGTAAAACATTGTGTTCTTATTTCTAGCACAAGTTGGCTTTGAAAACTAAGCTTACTTGTTGCATCATAATGTTCACCAGGTTTTCAGTATCTTTTGTAGGATCACTGTATCCTTGTACCTCCGCATTATTTCCTATACAAAACAATGCAAGGCATATAACACGCACAAGAAGAGGAACAATAGTAATTAATAAGTACCCTTTTCAAATAAAAGTAATTAATAAGTACAAGTAAGTACCCTTAGAATATTTTGATCACCATAGTGAGTGTCATCCTCAGGTTCTAAAGCAGACCCTTTTTCTTTTCTTAATAGCTGATGGTGGAATTCCAAGCTTTTGTCTAACGCAACTCTTTTTTAGTGTGATCTGGACCACCACAATTTGTACAGTGCACGCTAACGCCATGTTTGCTTAGCTTTGATCCCCCCTCAAGCTCAATTGGATGCTTCTTTCTATTCCTTGTTGGTGGTCTGCCCACCTTTTTTTTTCATATTTAGGTGGCAATATGGTAACTCCAGGTACTGGTTCCCATCTTGTCTTGGCCAGAACAGGCATCACATTGCTGCCATATGGCTGCAAAAATAAAATGTGTCACGGTGATAACATGAGGCAACCATTGACTCAGGTTGGATCCTCTCTGATCTAAAGCAAGCTATGGCATGACCGCAAGGAATTCCAGATAGCTGCCATCGCCTGCAATCACACGCCCTTCCATTAATGTCCACAATGTATGTGTGTTCTCTGTCACTAACACTGAAAATTCTTCTACCATCAGGTAGTATGTCAAAAGTACTTATTGGCAAAATCTGCATTTTTCTGCAACCTTTTCTTTATCTTTGGAAATATGGTGTGCGTTCCACTTCTCTTGTGCTTCCTTTTTGCTTTGTGTATATCCTATTCATCAATTGGCACCTAATCTTCTCAATCATACTCAGTATTGGTAGCTCCCTTGCTTCCAAGATGTATCTGAAATAAATTGTAAATAAATATTTCAATGCAATTATAAGGAGTTTATTTATAAAGATATATCTCAGCACTTGTACACAATATATAGAGAAATTACTTGTTGAAAACTTCACAACTATTGTTCAATAATATGTCACACTTAGGGAATTCATGGAAATATGCCCTGACCCATGTCCTTGGATCAAGTTCCTCTAACCATGCATGTGCACTTGGGCTATCAGCTTTCAGCTTCTCCATGTTCTCATTAAAACGAGGGACATGAGTGGACCTGGCGCATGCCCATAATCTATTCTTCAAGCCTTCTCCCTTGTGTGACCCATGAAAATTTTGATACAAGTGTCTAACACAAAATCTATGTTCTGCATCAGGAAAGACCGTGCCAACAGCATTAATCAACCCCTGCATGTCACAAAGATAGTTGAGATGACACCCACATAATCTTATGACAAACTTAGATGTATAACAAAGACACTTACCTTTTGTTTGTCGCTCATGATTGTATATGGCGCTGTATTTGCAACGTGGAGGTCATTTTTAAGTGTTGTTAAAAACCACTCCCAAGTCATTGTGGACTCTGTCTCTACTACAGCCATCGCAATAGGGAATATGCAGTCATTGGGGTCAACGCCAACCACTGACAGTAGTTGTCCGCCATATTTGGTCTTTATGTGGCATCCATCAAAACAGATTATGGCACGGCAACCTTTCAAGAAACCCCTCTTACATGCATCCAAAGCAAAGTATAGTGTACTAAAGCTCCCATCAATTTTAACAGTTATGTAGAAGGTGCTTCCTGGATTGGTATTCCTTAATTCTTGTCCGTATGCTCTAAGTTGGTTGAATTGCTCATCCTCATCTCCATGAATTTCCTTTAGTGCCATCCGTCGTGCTCTACCAAGTTTGTGTCTTGATGGAGACATCTTGAGCTCTCTCTGCACTATTTTAGAGAAGGCCTTCAGAGACATCTTCTAATCATCGCGAAAAACTCCAAATACTTTTAGCCAAGTATTTTGCAGTCATGTCTTTAACATCCCAATGGCTCTCACAAGTGTGAGTATCATTATAATTCTTCACTAGAAAGCGTTTAGCCCTGCTATCATATCCACATTTCATCACCCATGGACAGCCTTTGAGCACAGGGATGCCCATACTCTCTTACTATCATTTCGGTCTTTCTTAATTGGAACTCTTTCCTTGATGCTATACTCTGCAACTGCTCTTCTAACTTCTATAGTAGCAAAAAGTCATCCCAACCTTGAACTTTGGTTCAACAATGTCGACTTCACTGTTGAATACTTGAAAGTTGAATTTCATCTTTTCTTCTTCATTATCTGAACTTGGCATTTCTAGTTCCTCATGCATGTCAAAGTCCACCTCTTCCACATTCACTTTCTTGCCTTTATATTGCACCATGCTGTCCTCCACATCAGAGTCAACATTGTCCTCAAATAAGTCATCATCATCTTGCCCAAACTCATTGTCTCTGTCCACAAAATTTCCATCTATTTCAGAACCTGAAGCATTGTCGTCGAATCAAACTCATTGCAGTCTGCATTATTAGTCGAACTCTTTGGCACATCGTCTTCATTACCGTCAATGGATACTACGTTCTGGGGGCTGATAAGTGGGAGAGGATGATCACTCGTGCCATAAACGTTGGCATCATCCATTTGCTGCCTTTGGTTTGCTATAAAGTTTGAGTGATCAATATAAATTCTCAAATTTTTGTGGTGTGCTGATACATTGATCATCCTAATAATATCTGCATCACATGTGAGTGGAAGCAAACACTCTGCAACAGTATGCTCAGGAAGACACCAATACCAACTTACTGGTCTGTGCTCTACATAGCCTAACTCAGAATGTCTGGCAAAAATAGTAGCGACCATTCCTCAGCATCACAACCATCAAACCAGTCGATCTTTTCATCAACATACACCCTGTTCCTTGCAAGCCCACAGAAAAATCCCCCATGGTATACTTCTACACTGAAAAATGATGAATTGCCTACAGTCCAAAGACATAAACATGTTCAGTATTGGACCTGCAAAAATGGCCTCATACACAACCTCGAAAACTCCAATCTAATCTATCTTGATCATGAAGCCACGGACACTAAGAGAATCTCGTGAAAGCTCGTATCACTACTATAATCTGAGTCTGATCACCAAGTTCCCATCGCCTTGGACCCACTGGTTCTCCGCTGCCAAAACCTTCTCCGTTTACAATCTGTGCAAAAGCTGGGAGGATTAAATAATGAGGAAATTAAGGACTAAGGAGCTATCTGCTAATTACCATAACTTCTCACGTCTCTCATGCACGTTTGTGACCAGTCGTGCACCTATTCGCCAAGCTATTGAATGCATATGAACATTTAGAGAGATGATGTACCTAAGCGCACCCACGTGCCAAGTTTCTGTACTAATTGTGCATTTTACTCTAAAATTAATGTACGCTTATTCTCATGCAAGGGGCTCTTGATTGTAGAATGATGATGCAAATGCATTAGCCTTGTGTTTTAATACAAATTTTTTATTTGGTTAGTTACTGCCAAGATTGTGAAGCTCCATTTACCAATTTTTTTTCTTTTGATATGGTTAGTGTTTATCCAAATTATTATACTTTTGGTTTCTGTTGTTGCAAAACATTGTTAATATAGTTTCCTCAGCAACATTTTACCATGGGTAGGGCAATGTTGACATAATGATACGCAGCTGATTGTGGTGTGAATATCTTGTGCAAATGGGTTTGGATTAATAGTGATTGGCTGGTTTCTAATTAGATCATATTTTCTCAAACATAGGTATTAACTTGAAAGATTACTTTGCTAGTGCCATGAAGAGAGTGGGTTGTGGAAACAGGCTTCTTACCAAGGTTAGACTTCCGAAGAGGAATGTCCTAAGAGTGAAGATGAGGGATGAGGGATGAGGGATGTGCAATACTGTGTAGCTGGATTTGTTTCTTCACTAGAAATCATGCGGCTAATTTGAGCTGGGCTGGGGATTTTAACCTGGATTCGTTTGTTGTTCTACATGGGATTGTTTATGCACTAAAACCTCCAAATCCCCGATTAGCAACCTATGAAGAAAGACTTGCAGATTTCACAAAGCTAGCAAACATGATTAAGCATATCTTTGCTTTGGATGGACAGCATCCACCTTACCTCACTCATCTGATAAAGAAATTAACTGGACTTCCAAAGGGCCCTTTTGTTGAATCATATAGAGTGGCACTTGAGTGCCACTTTTGTCTACTTACCTCATTTGGTGGATCAAACGCTTTCTACCAGCTGAAAGTTTTTTTTGATCGCCTTCGGGGTAAAAAAAGGAAAGATTTTGAGGATGAGCTGGGTACCAGTAAACTGCCAAGAGCTTGGTTAAGCGAAACACAAAAGATTGATGTATTCAAGCAAGTTTATGAGTGGGGACCAGAGGCTGATGGTTCAGGGAAGGCAAGTAATACAGCATATGTCGACAAACCGTCAAGTGCCTTTATCTTGATCAGAAATTACAGAACGCATGGTTCAAAAAACATTTTGGTATGACCTTTTTAAATTTATGCTTTTATCTCAAAATGTATCCAAAAAGTGTAAATAAATTTATTAATGAAATTACCTTTTTGGCGCAGGATGATATTGAAGTTGAAGGGGCTGTACTCATGATCCCTGAACATTTTGATGATTTTTGAGGCCGATATGTGGTTTAATCTGCTACACCAGAAACTTCATGAAGACCTAGGGCTTCAAGGAATGTGAGTCAACTTGCTAGTTCATATTTTCAGTTTGTATACTTTGTGAAATAAGTTTACTTAACAGACTAGATTTCTTATTAACATGAGAAAAATTTTCTACTCTCTCCATTCCTAATTACAAGACATTTTGGCTTTTCTAGATACATAGCTTTTGCTATGCACCTTGATATACAACATGTCTAGATACATAACATTTTGGAATGGAGTGAGTAGTTCTTACTGTGGGTCCAAAACTTTCTATTTCTATAGTTTCTAGGCCTTAACAAAGTGAACTTTCTTCTTGTTTACTAGGGCGAAGAGCTGCATGCCATCGCCAGTTCATGTAACATGCAAACTGCTTGAATTCTCTGATTCACAAGTAGTTGATAACATTATTTCACAAGGTGGCCTGGTGAAAGATATAGAAGAAAAGATTACACTGTTTGACAATGACAAGGGTAAATCTGAGTGTGGACCTAGTATGGAAAGTGGAGTTGGGCCAGGGATGGCCATCGGCACTGCTAGCCAGGCCAATGAGAAAGTCTATGTGCCACCGCACATGAGGGGCAGGGTCAGGACGGCGTTGACATCCCCAGCCTTGACGATCCCTACCCAGAAAGCAATTACCCATGAAGATATTGTGCCCCAGAACAAACAACTTGATAGCATGCCGGTGCCATCTCCAGCTTCAACGACCCCTACCCAGCAGGCAATTACTTATGAAGATCTTATGGCCAGGAACAAGCAAATCTTGAGCAGAGCCAAGTTGTTTTGAGCAAGAGGTTACAGGTATTTGAGTTGTTTTTGTTTCAGTTTACACCAACTGGTTTACAAATTACAATTGATCATCATATGATTATGCAATGCAGGACCTTGAGAAGTTACTGGAAAAACTGGTGTTGGACCAAATGAGGTACAATCATCCGTATGTCTTTGCTTTTGTGCCAGATGCTACTTCTAAGCATTATAATTCTCCGTCGAGGGTTTCGGTGTATTTGGTAGATGGTTTCGTCGTATCTGGTGTGCGACACCGACGTCGCTGTTGAATCCTTGATCCGTTCCGATCGTGCCGTCCCCGTCCATCGTAATTCCCCTAATAATGCCATGCTTTTTCTTTCTCTCATGTTGATTTGTTGATTTTCGTGTACGGATGCAGCCTCTGCCGGACACCCAGCCTGTGGACGTCTCCAGCTTCAAGCTTGTCCTCGTTGGCGATGGTGGCACTGGTAAGGCTCTTGATCTTGTTGTTAGCAGTTTATTGGTAGGGATTCAATGTTGCCGGAACTTTTGACAAACGGTGCCTCTTGTTTATCCCATATTGCAGGGAAGACGACGTACGTGAAGAGGCACATCACCGGGGAGTTTGAGAAGAAATACGAACGTGAGCAGCAAACATTTATTTTTGTGGACCATGGATATATAGCCTGATTTCGGGTTCTTGGTGGAGCTTATAGGCCTGTTGCTGTTTATGCTGCTTAACTGTTTGATTGATCTGTTCGTTCTTGATCTGCTTTACGATTTACAGCAACAATCGGGGTGGAGGTGCGCCCTCTCGACTTCGCCACGAGCCATGGCAAGATTAGGTTCTATTGCTGGGACACGGCCGGCCAGGAGAAGTTTGGTGGCCTCCGTGATGGATACTAGTAAGAACCTGACAACCAACCAGTTCTTTACTTCATTCATTCAGATGTTGCAACTTGACATTTAGCAGTTGCCATCCTGATTTTTCTCGCTAGCAAGTTCAGAGGAAATATAGTATTCTGATGGGCCCTAGTATTTACAACCGTTATTAGTCGAATGCTAACTACATTACAATCTTTTGCCTCACATTGTCTGATCTTATATATCAAGAACAAAAAAATGATTATTTGATAGCATCGGTTGAGTACTCACAATGTAGATAAATAAACATGGAGATCATCATGAATCCGTAGAAATTGATATATGCAATAAATGTCATCAAGTGATTTTGTTACTTTTTTTTTTATGTTAGCTCCTGGGTTACAACGTACTCAAGATGATGTGGTGATCCAATCCTCAGAGATTAATATTTTCTCATGCAAGCTAAGTTGCTAATAAATGATGTAAGCTAATAAACAAAGACATTTAAACAAATAAGCAAGATAATAATTACCTGAGGATATTTACAGATTAACCCGTAGAACAGCCTTGACATCTGGAGTATGTCCAATGTGTAAACCATAGAGAGGCAGTTATACTAGAATTGGTAGAGATCTCTGAATTGGGGCTAGATTTATTCATGGATTTGTTAGGCTTTTAACTCTAAAAACTGTGAGATGGATTATCCAGGGTTAATATTTGCTCATATGTTCCAATCATGCAGCATCAATGGTCAATGTGCCATCATCATGTTCGATGTCACCTCAAGGCTGACCTACAAGAATGTTCCCCACCTGGCACAGGGACATCAGCAGGTATAATTTTTGCCGTTTGAATTGCTCACATGCTTCTTGTTTCCGTGTCCTGAATTGTTCTGTTATCTTCATTGTGGATATTAGGGTGTGTGAGAACATCCCGGTTGTCCTGTGTGGCAACAAGGTGGATGTGAAGAACAGGCAGGTGAAGGCCAAGGCTGTGACTTATCACAGGAAGAAGAACCTCCAGTACTATGAGATTTCTGCCAAGAGCAACTACAATTTCGAGAAGCCTTTTCTCTACCTTGCAAGGAAGATCGCAGGGTGCGTATTGCTGTCATTCTGTAGCAAGTCTACATTGTACCACTCCTATACATCTGCCCGACTTTCTCTTGATTGCAATGCGTATGCTATATAGAAACACCAAAAGATTGGTAATCTGATGCATGGCTGTAAATGCAGGAACATGGAACTCAGGTTCGTCGAGGAGACAGCTCTTGTCCCTGCCGACGTGACCATTGATGTTGCTGCGCAACAAAAAGTAAGTCGTTATTCAATCAAACATGTACCCAAGGAGGACGACACTGATTTATTACCATGCTGCATACATTGTTTATGATAACGCTCCCAAGGAGGAGGACACTGATTTATTACCATGCTGCACACATTGTTTATGATAACGCTGAGTTCTTCTCTGACCATGTAATGTTTGATGGCATGCAGGATTGACAGAGAGCTCGAACTTGCTGCAGCAATACCCCTGCCGGATGAGGATGAAGATAACGTGGATTGAGCACCGCCAGATGCTGTGGCACGCTACCTTGATTTAGTTCTAGCTTTTAGTGCGTGGATGGTTTGAAGAGTGACACATCTATCACTTTTGGAATTTCAGTTGTAGTGTCAGTATAGTATGCTATCGGCTGCTTTAGTGGCTGCTGATGTGTGTCCATCTCAACTCTCAAGGAGACATCTAGGACGTGGTTGAGTTGCTTGGCTTGCTGGATGAGGAATCTGATGGAATTCAAATAGTTATGATAAGCTCGTTTATTATTATTATTATTATTGTCATTATTGTTATATATTCTGGGCAGTTTGGACTCACGGTTTTGAAGCTACGCAACTTCTATTGTTCTGTCCTTTTCGTGGTGTAGCTCACATTGCATATATATATTAAGGCTAGAGAGGGGTCAAATTTATTTGATAGAATTTAATTTAAATGGGAATGCAAAATGTCGTTTGCGCTGGCATTGCACTTCATTCTGGGCGCAGGATGGATTGATGAACATAGGAGCACATCGGCGGACAACGACAGCAGCAAGTGGAACCGGCAAAGCACAGCGCGCTGAAGCAGGAAGTACAGCACATGAGATCAGCAGCAATTTAGGAACAACGAAATAGCACCATGGCAGTAACAAAAATGCAACAAGGGTAGTAACAGGCAGGCTAATTGCTCAATTTAGAAACAGCAATTAAACTGCAAATTAGAAACAGGCACACAAACTACAACAAGGGTAATAACAAAACTCATATATGGCTCCACACCCGATGTTCGGTAAACATAACAGTCTTAACAGCACCATGGTTTTAACGAAAAATATAAGTAAAAAATCGACCAGACAAACATTCCCAGCATAGTCTAATTGCTCAAGCAAACAAAGAACCAGCCACAAACATCATTTCTTCTTGGCCGCAGCCTTGGTCACCTTAGCTCCAGTTGGGTCCTTCTTCTCCACACTCTTGATGACTCCAACAGCCACCGTTTGCCTCATGTCCCGGACAGCAAAGCGGCCAAGAGGAGGATACTCAGAGAAGGTCTCAACCACCATGGGCTTCGTGGGAATCATCTTCACCATACCAGCATCACCGTTCTTAAGGAATTTGGGCTCCTTCTCCAGCTCCTTGCCAGATCGTCCTATCAATCTTGGTAATAAGCTCAGCAAACTTGACGGCAATGTGTGAGGTGTGGCAGTCCAGCACTGGAGCATAGCCATTGCCAATCTGCCCAGGGTGGTTCATGATGATGACCTGGGAGGTGAAGCTAGCAGCCTCCTTGGCAGGGTCATCCTTGGAGTTGGAGGCCACATACCCACGCTTCAGATCCTTCACAGCAACATTCTTCACGTTGAAGCCAACATTGTCACCAGGAAGGGCCTCCTGGAGAGCCTCATGGTGCATCTCAACAGACTTGACCTCAGTAGTAAGACCACTGGGACCAAAGGTAACCACCATGCCAGGCTTGATGACACCAGTCTCAACACGCCCAACAGGAACAGTTCCAATACCACCAATCTTGTACACGCCCTGAAGGGGAGACGCAGGGGCTTGTCCGAGAGGTCTCTTTGGCTCATTGATCAAGTCCAGAGCCTCAAGCAGGGTTGGGCCCTTGTACCAGTCAAGGTTAGTGGACCTCTCAATCATGTTGTCACCTTCAAATCCAGAGATGGGAACAAAGTGGATCTTGTCAGGGTTGTACCCAACCTTCTTCAGGTAGGAAGAGACTTCCTTCACAATCTCATCATAACGGGCCTTGGAGTACTTGGGTGTGGTGGCGTCCATCTGTAAAACAGCAAAACGCAAACAGTCGAATGAGACTAGTGACCAAAACAGAAGGCAAACAGTAAAAATGCATGAACATACTAAAAAAACTAAGATGAATGAAAGTTTTGGGGGATCACAATAACCACCAGGCAGAAACACATATTTCACAAATCACAAATTTATTCATGCTAACTAGTCTGTGCTGTAAAAGGACCAACTTCTTGGGGGTCAACAGCATAACCCAACGGGTGGAAACATAATTCACAAATTAACTCGTGCTAACTAGTGTGTGCTGTAAAACTAAAAAGCAAGTGTACAAAAAAAAATACAGAACCCAGCAGGTGCAAACCAACAAATTCTAATTTGACAAAGTTAACAAAGTAATAATTGCAATCCTAACAAGGAAGTTAAGTTATGAACAATATATATGAATTGCAAGCATTTCAACAACTTCAGAACAATTCTAAAATCAGGTAGAATAACAATTTACAACACAGATTGGAAAAATTTTAATGGAAAATCATAATAGCACATGCAAACAAGATCAATAGCTATCAAACATAAACAAGTAGAAGCAGATCACTTAATCAATCAGCATTTCAATTGTCAAATAAAGTAAAAAGCAGCATTAGTTATTCAATCAGAACACAAATACAGTATTCAACTTGAAGGCAGTATAATTTAATTGAGTGCAGATAAATATTGCTAGACTATTGTGACACTTTTACAAGCACCTCATATCATAAATAAACCAGACTAGATGGGAATTCCAAGATTCATACCTTGTTGCAGCAGCAAATCATCTGCTTCACACCAAGGGTGAAAGCAAGTAGAGCATGCTCACGGGTCTGGCCATCCTTGGAGATACCAGCCTCAAAACCACCAGTGGTGGAGTCAATGATAAGAACAGCACAGTCAGCCTGGGAAGTGCCGGTGATCATATTTTTGATGAAGTCACGGTGTCCAGGTGCATCAATGACAGTGCAGTAGTACTTGGTGGTCTCAAACTTCCACAGGGCGATATCAATTGTGATACCTCTCTCACGCTCAGCCTTGAGCTTGTCAAGCACCCACGCATACTTGAATGACCTCTTGTTCATCTCCGCGCAGCCTCTTTCTCGAACCTTTTCGATCACACGCTTGTCAATACCACCAAGCTTGTAGATCAGGTGGCCAGTGGTGGTCGACTTGCCAGAGTCAACATGGCCAATGACCACAATGTTGATGTGAGTCTTCTCCTTACCCATGGCTGAAGCGAAATGTTACACTGCTGCTTACATCAAAACAAGCAGATAAAAACAGTTAGAAATCATCATTATCTAAATGACAGTTAGAAATAAATATATGGGAATGAACCAGTAACCAAACAAGCAGGTAAAACAGATAGAAATCATTTTTATCTAATTATCTAAAAAATCAAAACCAGTAATCAAACAAACCCCAAGGACAGGAAAATCCAAAGTGAAATTTCCCCACCCACGTAATACCAGAGATGAGAAACTGGATCTAATCAACAACAGTTGCAATCTATGGCTCAGTTGCAAACAGAATCAATTTTATATACGTAGAGCATACAAAAGGTAGATGAACGACGCAACAACTACAATCTATGGCCAGGATCAGTTGTAAACAGGATCAATTTTATATATGGAGTACATACTAAAGGTAGATAAGTACTGCAGCACATGAATCGGATGAGCTCACACACACAAACAGAATTCAAGTGCCTTATACATGTAATAATATCATAGATCGGAAAGGGAATCTAATCTACAACAGCAAAACGATTATAACTTATGGCTCGACAAATCAGTTGTAAACTCGAACCAAGCTCATAAATAGACACTAAATAAAGGCATCGGAGGCAGAAACAACACTCGATTAGAAATCCAGTGCATGAATCGGCTCAGCGCATCATACATAGACGATAAAACCCAGTAGATCTGGTCATCAAACGAACGGGCTCAAAGCACAACGAACAAGAACAGGCTCAAAGCACAGCAAACAGGCTCAAAGCACAGCCAAACGACGAGGAAGACAAGCAAGCGCGCTTGCGGCAAAGTACCTCGCCGGGCGTCGGCAAAGTGGCGTGGTTACGGCTCGCCGCTGATCTGAGGAAACGGTGACGGCGCGTCGGCTACTCCCGATCTGCGGCGGCCGACTGCTTCTGAGGGTTTGAGAAGAGGATGGAGCTGGCTTTAGAAGGCTACCTAGGTTAGGACATGGATGAATGGGCTGTTGGGCCCAAAACCACTTCATGGGCCAGAAATGAACAAAAGAAAGCGCTACCTCCGTGTGCTACAAGTACAAGAAGACCGACCCCTGCGCCCTGCCTCGTGGCCAAACCACGTATAGTAAAACGAAGCGTGAAGATTAAATTCAAAAATGTATTTTGGTCGCTCAAAGGAATTCAAATTTTGCTATACTAGAGCGCGCGGGTACAGCGGGCGAGTGGGATAGAGGACGATGGGAAGATGTTGAAACCTTGTTTGAATGCAAGTGTATTTATATTAATCTATAAGTATTGGAGTGGATTGAAAGTATTAAATCTGTTTCAAATTACAATTCGTTTGATTTTTTTAACCCCGAGTTTAATCACTCGTCTTATTCAAAAAATTATGCAAAATATCACTTCTTTGGTTGTGACATGCTTTATTAACAAAAGATCATTAAGAATGACTTAAAATTTGACTATGTTTGCATAAACTTTTTGAATAAGACGAGTGGTCAAACTTGAAGTTGAAAAGGTCAAATAAATTATAATTTGGAACGGAGGGAGTAATTAAAATAAGTTCCATGTGGATGAAATTGAATACACTTGCATCCAAACAAAACCTAAGGGGAGACGTCGTCCAATTTCAAATGAAAAAGAGTTTGGAGGTATGGTGATCCGATTTAAGAAGTTTAAATTTAAATTTTATGCTTGTTATGCTCATAGATCTTTAGATACCCATTATATAATCTAATGTCATATAGACTAGAATTATAGACTTATATTATGCTAATTGACCAGACTTTTTTTTTTGTCCTAACGAGGGCTCGTCACCCTTTTCGAAAAGGGTCTCCTTTGCACGTTCAAGCAACCCATATAGGTAGTTCTGCTTGGGGGAAAAAAAATGATAGATTTTGGAAAAATAGCTGGTTTGGGAATTCAAGTTTGGCTATTCATTTTAGCCTTTGTATGTAATTAATAAGCAGCAAGGGAACATGTGGTATGAGTTAGAAAGTATTATGGAAAGCTTGGATCTATCTACCAAGAGGCACAATGTACGATCAAAGAAACAAAAAAGAGGACAACGTTATTTGTAACTTATTAGGTGCAATCCCTTTATGCAGTAATTAGTCATAGTGATGCAAAACCTAACTTTGTACATACTATTTGGAAAAATCATGTCCCACCGTGGGTGCAATTTTGTCTCTGGATCCTAACGAATAATAGTAGGCTATCTAAGGATAAATTAGCTAAAAGATCAGTGAATGATGCAATATGTTTGTTCTTCTCTGATTTGGAACTTCCCATTTTTAAATTGGCAGAGAATCCTTACTTAAGGCTTAATTGGCTAGCACACCGATCTACCTCCTATCCATTAATAAATTCCTAAAATGGGCTATTGAGATGATTAACTCTCCAATGGTATCTAGGTGGGGAAGCTCTCCCCATAGTTCGCGCTTAAAAAACTCTCCAATGGCCAATTTCCAATGGAATAATAGTGAGACAAATCATAAGTATCATTTGAAAAACTAGCAACTTGTTGCACAAAAGAAAAGATGGGGGCCTTGGTGTCCCGAATTTAAGGATTTTAAACATGTTTGAGTTCTTGGATATTTAGGTATCATTTGAATTCCAACCCCATTTTGAGGCAAATAGTGGATTATAAGTAAAAATCTAAGAAACCAAATTCAATGTGCTATCCAGATTTAAAAGCCTCCCTCTTTTGTAGGGGAGTTCTTTGGATTGTTAAAGCTGCTCAAATGGGAATTAGATGGAAAGTTGGGAATGGAAATAAAATTTGTTTTTGGAAGACATTTGGTTTGGTAATTCAAGTTTAGCCATTCAATTTTGGCCTCTTTAGGTCATTAATAATGAACAACCTAGCAAGACAATAGTAGAGTTTGGGGTGCAGAGACTCTAAAAACTCTCTTTTAGAAGAACTAATTCGGATAGACATTCATTTATGGTTTGAACTCTTAGGTCAGTCTCAATGGAGAGTTTCATCTCCCGGTTTTCAAAATGTGAAACTTTAGCATTAAATAGGCGTCTCTCTCAATACACAGTTTTATTGCACAGTTTCATAGGCTCCAGGGTCCCACAACCTCTCTCCCATTGTATGGTTTAATTGCATAGTTTCATGATGAAATACTATTTATGTCTCAATGGGGTTTTCACCTCGTTTCCAACGCATGTGAAACAAAGGCCCAAAGGTTTCACCATGGTGAAACTTTTTCCTTCTCTCTCCTAGGAGTTTCATGCAAAAAGTGAAGTTTTGCTGATGTGGCGCTGCATTTAATGTGCATGAAACACTCATGAAATCCCCATTGAGACTGACCTTAGAAGTAACCGAGAGTGTAGTGTTACTGGAAGATGAGGATCAAATAATTTGGAGTTATAGCTCCAATGGCAAGTGTTCAGTATGCGGTTATTAATCATAATGGGGTTGTCCCTGTCTATGTTCATGTTGTCCGGAAGTTGAATATTCCACCTAGAGTTCAGATCTTTCTATGGTTGTTATCTAAAAATAGGACTTTGATGAGGGACAATTTAGCTAAAACAAGAGATGTGTTAGACCAATCTTGTTTTTTCTGTGCTGAAAGAGAGCCGATTGGCCTCGTCTTCTTTCATTGTGTTGTGGCTTGGCATTTATGGCATACTCCCTCTATACTAATAAAGGCGATAGTTTAGGACATGATTGTGTTTACTAAGGAGTGATTAATTAGGGAGTATTTTACTTTCCATGCCCCTATTAAATATGGTTGTGGGTGCATCTCTTATGAGAAACAACCAAGGCTCAAACAACTAGTG
Source organism: Hyparrhenia diplandra (assembly GCA_015847255.1). NCBI lineage: Eukaryota > Viridiplantae > Streptophyta > Magnoliopsida > Poales > Poaceae > Hyparrhenia > Hyparrhenia diplandra. The sequence continues at coordinate 12,126 of JADLZK010000668.1, read as the reverse complement.
CAGCGAGGTGAGCTGGTTCACGTGTTGTGGGTTCGATACTTGGCGGGCACTACATTTTTGCTAGTGGACGGGTGGCGTGATTAATTCCAAGTGAATCGAGGCTACGAGTACGGAGGGAGTATTGTTTTATCCTTGCTAAATTCATCTAGAGATTGCAAATATGAGATTTTAACATCCTGTTGGCTTGCTAATAAGCGACATAGTGTAAATAACATTGTTTGTGCAGCGGCGATGTGGTGTCTGTGGAAATTAATTACAGAATGACATTTGTTTTCAGGGTAGAAGATGGATAAGCGAGAAGCAAGTGCCGGTATGGATTAATGAAGATGCTGCAAAGATGGTTGCCCATGCTTAGGACGAAGATTGGAGGGCGAGTGGAAGAGTTAGCTTCGCAACCGGCGGTGCAACCTTTACAACTTGGCTGGGAGGAGTCTAGGAGTGTTCAAATGTCAAGTTTGGGTCTATCGATTGCCAAAGCTTTGGAACTAGACTCTCTACCACTGCGGCAAGTTTTGAGGCTTACATTGTTACAACAGTTGGGAATGTCTCCTCGATATTTGAGAATGTTCATGTTTGTAATGTGGTCATCCACTAGGCATGCTTCTGTGCGGGCGCTTACCCTTGAACTTTTGAATCTGGTTGATCTTTTTTTTTTTGCTTTATGCGTAATAAAGCAGGGCAAACCTTTTATCTAAAAAAGAATTTCCCATTTATTTTCACTTGTGTCGATGAGGATTTGGAATTTGACCTCTGAGTTGATGTTTAACAATCTCAGGATTGACTTTGAATCATAGGCTCTTCTTTGGATTGCAAATAAGAAACATATCGTTACTAACATTGTGACATATGTTGTGCTTTTTCGTGTGTTTGGAAATTTTGAAGTGATCTTTGCTTAATACTGAAGCTAGCTATAACTATAAGGACATATTTGTATGTATTTATTTTGACATTAAACCACATGTGTTAGGGTGGATTGGGGTGTAATTTAATTAAAGTTCCACTCCAACACATGTGGATTTATACCAAACCGAGTACATCCAAACAAGGTGAATGGAAACAATTAGTCCTGCTCAAGTTGGTAATGCAAATAGAGGTCGGGGCCTGGTGATGTGTTTGGAGAGAAAAGCAAATCCGATTAAGCTGGGAAATGGCCAGGGAAGTTATGTGAATATCAGGTGGGGTACAATTGGCTACTCAACCTTGGGAGGAGGATTACACACCGCAACTTTTCACATCAAAATGGAGACTTGTTTGCCACACATGTAATAATAAATCTATTAGCTGACAACCTCTCTTTGGAGTCTAGAAACAAGAGCTAAATTGGTGCGCGCGCCTAGAATACGTCAGAACGTACTCCTGAATGTCGACGTGTTTATGCAAATATTAAAGCAGGGAAAACCTATTTTCTAAAAATGATATGACGAGGAGCATCTTTTGTTGACTCCACCTGAATGGAAAACCAAGGAAGCAAAGGCTAATGGATTGACAATAGAAAGTTCAACAAGAGATGAACTTTTGGTCATTAAGAAGCAAGAAGATGATGATTATGATTAGCCGGTGGTTTACTCATGGCTCCCGAGGCTTTGCTTTGACATCGGTTTCATGCGGACTCAACATCGGCGAAGCGCGGAGTGCTGAAGCGGGGAGCATGGTGCATTGGGACTGTTTGGAGGCAAAAATGGAAGGCATAGGTTGGTAAAAAAAGAAACAGTGCGAGTAGGAACAAACGGCCTCACAACACAGCATTAGCCACAGATCTGGAGGAATTTTCTTGTTTTAGAAGTATCTAGAAGTATCAAAATTTCAAAATCCTTGAGATGCAACTTCAGATTAAAAGAAGCAAATAGAAATTCACAGCAGACAAATAGACGAGCAAACAATCAGCACTTTAGAAACAGCTAACTAATTATCTTGTACGGCTCAGACGATGTTCGACAAAAATAACAGTTATAATAGCACCATGGTTTAACGAACAATAGAAGTACTAAATCGACCAGACAAACATTGCCAGCAAGTCTAGTTTCTCACACAATAACAGAACAAGATATTTAAAACTACAACTAGGTATCCCTCAACCTCAAGCAAACACAGAACCAGCCAGACACATCATTTCTTCTTGGCGGCAGCCTTGGTCACCTTGGCTCCAGTTGGGTCCTTCTTCTCCACGCTCTTGATTACCCAACAGCCACCGTTTGCCTCATGTCCCGGACAGCAAAGCGACCAAGAGGAGGATACTCAGAGAAGGTCTCCACCACCATGGGCTTAGTGGGAATCATCTTCACCATACCAGCATCACCGCTCTTGAGGAATTTGGGCTCCTTCTCAAGCTCCTGCCAGATCGCCTATCAATCTTGGTAATAAGCTCAGCAAACTTGACAGCAATGTGTGAGGTGTGGCAGTCCAGCACTGGAGCATAGCCATTGCCAATCTGCCCAGGGTGGTTCATGATGATGACCTGGGAGGTGAAGCTAGCAGCCTCCCTTGGCAGGGTCATCCTTAGAGTTGGAGGCCACATACCCACGCTTCAGATCCTTCACAGCAACATTCTTCACGTTGAAGCCAACATTGTCACCAGGAAGGGCCTCCTGGAGAGCCTCATGGTGCATCTCAACAGACTTGACCTCAGTAGTAAGACCACTAGGACCAAAGGTAACCACCATGCCAGGCTTGATGACACCAGTCTCAACACGTCCAACAGGAACAGTTCCAATACCACCAATCTTGTACACGTCCTGAAGGGGGAGACGCAGGGGCTTGTCCGAAGGTCTCTTTGGCTCATTGATCAAGTCCAGAGCCTCAAGCAGGGTTGGGCCCTTGTACCAGTCAAGGTTTGTGGACCTCTCAATCATGTTGTCACCTTCAAATCCAGAGATGGGAACAAAGTGGATCTTGTCAGGGTTGTACCTTAACCTTCTTCAGGTAGGAAGAGACTTCCTTCACAATCTCATCATAACGGCCTTCGAAAGTACTTGGGTGTGGTGGCGTCCATCTGTAAGACAACAAAACCCAAACAGTCAAATGAGACTAGTGACCTAAACAGAAGGCAAACAGTAAAATGCATGAACATATTTATAAAAAACTCAGGTATCTTGTTCTATGAATGAAATTTCTTGGTGGTCAATCACAATAACCACCAGGCAGACAAAAACATATTTCACAAATTTATTCATGCTAACTAGGGTGTGCTGTAAAAGGAATGACAATTATTAGGGGTCAACAGTAATAACCAACAGGTAGAAACATACTTCACAAATTTATTCGGCTAACTAGTGTGTGCTGTAAAAACTAAAAGGCAAATGTAAAAAAATACAGAACCCAACATCTGCAAACAACCAATGCTACTAATTGACAAAGTTAACTAAGTAATAATTGCAAACCTACCAAGGCAGTTAAGTTATGCACATAAATATTGCTATACTATGGAAACACATTAACAAGCAACTCAAATCATCAACCAGACTAGATAGCAATTCTTGATTCATACCTTGTTGCAGCAGCAAATCATCTGCTTCACACCAAGGGTGAAAGCAAGTAGAGCATGCTCACGGGTCTGGCCATCCTTGGAGATACTAGCCTCAAAACCACCAGTGGTGGAGTCGATGATAAGAACAGCACAGTCAGCCTGGGAAGTGCCGGGTGATCATATTCTTGATGAAGTCACGGTGTCCAGGGGCATCAATGACAGTGCAGTAGTACTTGGTGGTCTCAAACTTCCACAGGGCGATATCAATTGTGATACCTCACGCTCAGCCTTGAGCTTGTCAAGCACCCACGCATACTTGAATGACCGCTTGTTCATCTCCGCAGCCTCTTTTCTCGAACCTCTCGATCACACGCTTGTCAATACCACCAAGCTTGTAGATCAGGGTGGCCGTGGTGGTCGACTTGCCAGAGTCGACGTGGCCAATGACCACAATGTTGATGTGAGTCTTCTCCTTACCCATGGCTGAAGGGAAGTGTTACACTGCTGCTTACATCAAAACAAGCAGATAAAAACAGTTAGAAATCATCATTATCTTACGACAGTTAGAAATAATATATTGAATGAACCAATAGCCAAACAAGCAGTTAAAAACAGTGACAAATTATCATTATCTAATTAGCTAGAAAATAAACCAGTAATCAAACAAACCCCAAGGATAGTAAAATCCAAAGTGAAGTTTCCCCAACTTCGTATTATCAAAGATGGGAAACTGGACCTAATCAACAACAGTTGCAATCTATGGCTCAGTTTGCAAACAGAATCAATTTTATATACGGAGATCATACTAAAGGTAGATGAACGCAACAGTTACAATCTATGGCCAGAATCAGTTGTAAACAGGATCAATTTTATATATGGAGTACGTACTATAGGTAGATAAGTACTTTAGCACATGAATCGCATGAGTTGACACACGAAAAAAACAGAGGTGATGTGCCTAAGACATGTAATAGCATAGATCGGAAAGTGGATCTAGTCTATAACAGCAAAACGATTATAATATATGGCTCGACAAATCAGCTGTAAACTGCAACCAAGTTCATAAATAGACACTAAATGCCTAAGACATGTAATAGCATAGATCGGAAAGTGGATCTAGTCTATAACAGCAAAACGATTATAATATTTGGCTCGACAAATCAGTTGTAAACTGCAACCAAGTTCATAAATAGACACTAGATAAAGGTAGCGGAGGCTAAAACAACACTCGATTAGAAATCCAGTGCATGAATCGGCTCAGCGCATCATACATAGACGACAAACCTAGTAGATCTGGTCATCAAACGAACAGGCTTAAAGCAGGAACAGGAACAGGCTCAAAGCAAAGGGAACAGGCTCAAAGCAAAGGGAACAGAAAAGGAAGAGAAGCAAGCGCGCGTGCGGCAGCATACCTCGCCGGAGTGGCGTGGTTTCGGCTCGCCGCCGATCTGAGGATAAGGTGACGGTGCGTTGGCTACTCACGGTCTGCGGCGGCCGACTGCGTCTGGGGGTTTGAGAAGAGGATGGAGCTCGGTTTTAAAGGAGGAGCCCTAGGCTTAGGGCATGGACGGAATGGGCTAATTGGGCCAAAAATCACTTCATGGGCCACAAATGAAAAAAAAAAAAGCGGCCGACCTACACACGTGCTACTCGATTCCTAAAAAAAAAAAACACACGTGCTACTCCTTTGGACCGTTCAAGCAAGTACGCAATTTTCCTTGAGTTGGATATAAAAATATAGATTTTAGAATAACTGATTTAGGAATTTAAGGTTTTTAAGAATTATGCAGTACAACGCAGACACTCATTTTAGGATTTGTGTGTAAATAATACAAGGGGAACACGTGGTAGGAGTTGGAAAGTATTGCTCAAAGCTTGGATTCATCTACCAAGAGGACAAGAGGACTGCGTTATTTGAAACTCATACTATGGTGCAATCCCTTCATGCAATAATTAGTCATAGGGGTGTAGAACCTGACTTTGTACACACTGTTTGAAAAAAAATTCATGTTGCGCCCTAGGTGCAATTTTTTCTGGCTCCTACAAATAATAAACGGCTAACTAAAAAAAAAAACTTAGCTAAAGGAAAATCAGTGAAAGAAGAAAGATGCAACATGTTTGTTCTCCTCTGATTTGGATTCTATTTCCCATTTATTTATTTCTCAATTGTCGTGTGGCAATGAGGATTTGGAATTTGATCTCTGAACTCATGCTTATCAACCTAAGGGTTGACTTTGAATCATAGGTTCATATTTGGATTGAAAATAAGAATCATATTGTTATGTTACTAACATTGTGACATATGTTGTGCTTTGGTGCCTTTGGAAATTATGTACTCCCTCTCTCCTAGAAAATATGCAATTTTTGCTTCCGAGAAGTCAACCGATTCCAACTTTGACTAAATTTATATAAAAGATTACTAACACTTATAATACACAATTAGTATCAATAGATAGATTCGTGACGGAATATATTTTCATAATAAATTTTGTTTGAGACATAATATTAATATTAGATACTATAAACTTGATCAAACTTCCAGTCAAGTTTGACCGACATATGATTATCATAGATGCATGTTTTTGAGACAGAGGGAGTTTTTTTTTTTTTTTTCAGGAGTTGCATGGATGGGAGAGAAAAAAAGGTTAATACTGAAGTCTGACGATAGCTGGGGACGCAAATAGAGGTCGAGGGTCTAGTGATGTGTTTGGAGAGAAACGCAAATCAAGCTCCAAGACTATGCTGGGAAACATCATTAGGTGGGTACAATTGGCTGCTCAACCTTGGGAGGAGGATTACAACACTGGGAATAATCTGTTAGTTGACTATCTCTTTGTGAAGTCTAGAAACAAGAGCTAAATTGGCGGCTGCACCTAGAATACGCCAGAATGTACTCTGAATGTTGATGTGTTTTATATGCAAATAAAGTAGGGGGAAACCTATTTTTCTAAAAAAATATATGTTGATGATGACAGGGAGCATCTTTTGTTGAATCGAGCTGAATGGAAAACCAAGGAAGCAAAGGCTAATGGATGCAATAGAAAGTGTGTTTTAAATGCAAAGCTTTTGGTCATTAATCTATGATTGTCCATTTGAGAAGATAGATGGGAAGGCGTATATTGCAGGGCTTACTTATTATGGCAAAGACTTGCTTGCTTTGACATCGGTTTCATGCAGACTCAACTTCAGGACATTAAGAAGATGTGTGCACTGTCCTAAGTTCAGTTTGTTTTAATTTGGACGTGATTAGTGCAGTTCTCCACCCAAGGAACTCCATGATGTCAATTAGTGGAGTTCTCCCATCCTAAGAGGGAATCTAGGTAAGCTGAGTTTTCCATCCTAAGATTGAAGGTTCAAAACGTCAATTAGTTGTGTTATCTGAAATTCAGGGTTTCGATTTGTTGTGTTCTCCATGTAGTAAAGTCAGGACAGTAGTGAAGAACCAATTTGGCTTTTTACTTTAAATTGTAATACAGTATATGCACTAGAATATGGGATAGTGTTATTCCTCGGTGTTGTTTGCGAGTCCTATGAAAGGATCTACACTGTCCTGAAACCTTTGTGAGTTCGAATAAGAGAATGTATGTCTATTAGACTTCCTCTCCTTTGATCATTTTCCTTTCCATACCATTTAGTTTGGGCATAACTGATCTCCGTCTCAAGCCTCTTTAATGATTAATAAAACCAATAATTTAGTTTCTAATAAAGCTAGCTGCTACCCAATGACATTGCTAAGTTTCAGCTTCCGAGCTTCAGAAATGTTTTCCAGAGTTTGACAGAAAATATGGCAACGCGCATCCACCCGCTTCAGCTGTTGGACAATGGCAGTGTAATCCTGGCGCAAAGACACGAGCCGCTCACTTCAGAGCTTCCGCAGAGACATGTTCTTCTCTGTATCCTTCTTCATCACCTCGCCACTGCCATCTCGAAATCCTCCTGGGTGACGTGCACCCTTCTCTCCCGAAGGGCAAACATTCCTGCTTCTGTGCAAATGGCCTGCAAACCACAAGGTAGAATCATTTTGTGAGTAGTGTACCATAATCGTTATGGTATCTGCACTTTCGACACTTTCGTGCACCAAGGGTGAGCAAATGGTGGCTGGGGCACAGATAAATCTGACTAAAGTTCTTCTGCCTAAATGGCTAATTGCAGAGGCTAAAACGATGAGGGTGAACCCATACAAATGCTACATTTACCCTTGCTATGGAATTTCTGCAGATTAACATGACAAGGACCTGGGGCTTGAATTTATGCAGATGCTTAAAGACGTTGTTTAATTTTTTTTTAACTGTGTATTGTTCCATTCTGAATGCAAATTTTATCTTGTTAAGGCATGCTTTGTAAACTAGGATGTTGGCTTATTAATGGCGCCATACAAACCTTCAGCTCTGCTCCAGAGGAGCCATTCATCTTTGCAGCGATCTTCAGATCAATGCCGCATCAAGTTCATTCTTCTTGAATGAATCTTCAAAATATCAAAGGGGACTGAAAAAGGGAAGATTATAGGTTAATTAAAATCAGCAGCCATGTGGGCTTTGAAACATGATTGCTCAAAAACTGTTAGCACTCCAAGTACTATCACTTACAGTTTCCATTTGGATTTTGGAAATTCAATTTTCCTGTCAATGCGCCCAGGCCTAAGGAGGGCTTGATCCAAAATGTCTATCCTGTTTGTTGCCATGAGAACCTTAATCTTGTTCGTTGCTTCAAAACCATCAAGTTGGTTCAGAAGCTCAAGCATGGTGCGCGCCTGAACCTCACTATCACCACTGCCACTTGATTCCATCCTAGCTGATCCAATGGAGTCTATTTCATCCATAAATATAATGGATGGTGCATGTTCCCTGTGAAGGCAAAATTGCATGTAGTATTAAGCATCTTGGACTACAACTATGCAGCCGCTTATCGCAACAATTTATCTAAGAATCCCATTGAGATAACACTGATGGTGATAAGTAAGACTCTTGACTGCGACATAAACTGAGAATGTGTACCTAGCCATCACAAAAAGTTCAATTTAACCATCCTGGAACCCTCTCCAATGTATTTCTGAACCAGCTCAGAACCAGACACCCTAATGGAAGGTACAGTCTGTGTGTGATGAGCAACTGCACGAGCAAGTAATGTTTTTCCAGTACCTGGAGGGCCATAGAGAATGACACCCCTAAAAAAGATGAATAGGATAAATATCAATATAGTATTATCCACAGAATAAAACAGTTTATTGATGCAAACAAAACATATATAAAAGGTTCTGGTAAACAAACCCACCTTTGGTTGCGCAATCCCAAGACTCTCAAACAACTCAGGATGCTTTATTGGAAGCTCAATTACCTAAAGATTGAGTTATTACGCCAGAGTGCTAACAGAAGGGCAAAACAACAAAATGTACTGTACGACGAAATTCTTTACACACCTCTTGATCTCTTTAATTTGCTGATCAAGACCACCAATCATATCATATGTAGAATCAGGAACTTTCTCAACCTTCATAAGGTTAACTAATGGATCGACTTTGCTGGGCAGAATAACATGAAGCAAATAACTCCCACTCAAGATAAACTCGTGTGGAAGGTGTGAGCTTTGCAATATCTATTTTTTATCAACATCGACAATATATTTGCCTTCTGGATGCACCTGAGAGATTGCCATAACCAGTTAGACACAGTAGGAGATATGTGGAAACTCAGTCCCATTCAAAAACACACATGCTAATACAAATACATCAGCTATGATAATGATCATACTTTGGACTATGTAAAAGCAAAGAAAACAGAGAGAAGAGGAACAGTAAATTGGTATCAGTTTGAAATTGCTATTTTTCATAGAAATTTTAAGTACGATGTCATTAAACATGACAAATAATGAGTGTCCATTCTGAAATCTAAGATAAAAGCACCATTCCAGTTTCTATTATATTCCCTCATATTTTGCATAGGCCAAATACTCTATTTGCATAACATCTATCCTTGTTCGTGTGCATTATCTTTACAGCATATTTACTTTGGATTAAAAATGATCAATTTGTTCCTTTTCACATATAGCCAGAAATGAAATATCGCGGTTTATTATGCCAAACAGCCAAAGCAAAGACTGGGATGTTCATATGACACATTTGTAAAAACCAAAGGAAGAGAAGAGATGTACCTTCACTAGAACCTTTGACTTGCTCATCACTTTTCACAACCTCACCAACATGTGAACCCGGTTCCTGAAGCAGATGCAACTCTTCCCGCACATTTTAACTGCAACACAAAAAGATGAGAGTTATCAATGATTGTAAGAAATAACATAGTTCACTCCCAAACCCTCATTCGAATTCTGTCTATATTTCCATTCCAAATTATAAGATGTTTTGCCTTTTTTCTAGATTCATAGTTTTTATTTATACACTAAGTGTTAGTTACATAGTAAAAGCAATGTATATAAAAAGCCAAAACGTCTTATAATTTGGGGACTAAGGGAGTAAATATCTAGTATCAACACCTCATCCAACAGAGGGATTCATGAATGGCAGTGCAGAGAGCAAACAAATGCAAATGTGCAACAGGGAAATTTCTCCATGTAAAGCAGCGTACAACTGTAAAAGCAAGGAGATTTTAACTTTTCAGCAGTTTGTTGAACTGAGTTTATTGACCTACAGTCCAAGTAATATGCAAGTTTTTTAATTCTGAAAGAGGCAACCATCATCAGGATTACACACACTAGCAAAATTCAGCAATCTCCAATCTCCAACATCAAACATGAAGATCAAATTCCCTCTGGCAAGGGGCCTTCAATTCTAAACCTGATCCATGGGTACTTGGATTAAACATGACTTGCGAACATGTACAGTTCCGGGTTTTTTTCAAATCCAAAATAAAACTGAAAACACAATCCACGCACGCCCTAATCAGAGCAAATGAGGAGACCGACCTAAGTAAGCGCTAGAATAGAGAGAAAGAATCTAGGGTTTCGGGGAACCAGCGCGCTTACCTTGGGAGTTGAGTTCGTTCCGCTGGGCCTCTAGGCGGCTTAGGTCATTGATCTTCTGCTGGATTGCGAAGAGTAGGTCGTGGATGTGCTGATGGTAGTACTTCCCCAGGCCATCGCCGCCGCCCTCCCTCTGCCGTGGCAGCCTCGTGTTCAGCCGCCGTCAGCGCCAAGGCTTTCGAGACGTCCATCGACACCGTCGCCATCGCTTCTTCCCGTTCGCCGCGGCTGTTTTATTTGCTCGATTCGAGTTTGCTTTCGAGGAGGAGCTGTTGCTCTCCTGGGCTCGTGGACTCCGATGGACTCTCGGGCCTGGGCTTGTGAGCACGTGGCCGCGTGGGATAGATTTTCCGTGAGCTTTCCGTTAAACCGTATTTGCTATCAATCGGGCATCTTTTTCATGGGCCTGGGTTGGCCCACATCTTTGATAACGGTCAAGCGCCAAGCCGCATGGTTGAATTTTGAAAAATCAGGCAAATGAAAAAATCTAGTTTGTTGGACGATATCCACCCCAGAAAACCCGGCATTCGCGCAAACGGGCAAAGCGCCAAGCTGCGGTTTTCCGATATGGCGCACACCGCGGCGGTCAGCGCGCGGAGGGCGACGCCGCCGGAGCATAAAATGACAAGGAGGAAAATGCATGGCGGAGAGCGGTCTAGCCGCGTGATAGGCCCCACCGAGACCCGCGCCAAACTTGAGGTTAGGACGCCCCATCCGCATTTTCCTTTTCGCCTCGATCAATCCGCGACGAATCTCATGGGGCCTGATTGGCCCACCCTGTATAACGGTCAAGCGCCAAGCGGCACTGCATTCAGGCACATATCCGCCCCCCAGAACCCCTACCAGTTCGTCATTCACTTGCGCGTCGGGGCACGCCAACTGAGGGAGCTGGAGGATTCGTCGGATTGCTTGCTTCGATTGGTTCGCTGATGCACCTGGAGGTTAGTCGAATTGCTTGGGTTCCATTTCCCCAGTCGCTGATGTTCCGCGACGTCCGAGGTGATTCTTCAATTGGTCTGAGTTACCCCCGGCGCCCTTGCAGTTAGTTATTCGGCTCAAGCGTCGCGTTTAGGCGTTCTCGGATTGGATTCGATTGTTTGATGCATCGGTGTACGAATTTTCTCCAGCTTCCAGCTGTTGTACTATTCGAATTGTTGTTCAATTGAACACAGCTGTCGAGTAGGGCAAAGCAGTTTCAGTACCCTACCGTTGAATTTTGGGTCTTGAAAACTGATTTGGTCAGATATTACAATTTTCACCCTCAGAGTTTATTCTGCTTCCTAGTAATACATATAGCACAATCTTCATTGTCATTTTATTACAAGGGAGCAGCACCCATAACTACGGTTAAGCAGAAAGTCCTATAGGAGAAGGTTGCCAAGAGTATTTATACTTTGATAATGGATTACAAGCTCTCTCATTAGCAGGAAAAACACAAATGTCATGAACACTTTTTTTAACCCTATTGAGACGGCATGCTAGCGAGCGAAAGGGCTGCATCTCAGCGGGGGTTGCAGGAAAGAAAAGAGGAATACACAATAAGTTTTCATGGGAAACATCAAACCTAGTATTTAGAATTCTATATTTATTTTTTGTGTTTTTCTTAGAAGTTGCATATGAACTTGTGTGTGTCCCATCCCATGTCGTATTGTATCAATTCTTTGTTGTCACAGTTTGGGAAATAATATTTT